>LNAC01001678.1:0-123080 GCA_002007465.1 Ailurus styani
CACAGACCTGTACCCCTTGGGCAAATAATAAAAATAAAATTAAAAAAAAAAAAAAGAATATTCGGAGGTCGAGACAGTCCATATTCACCTAACTCACAGGAAATGGTTCGAGCTCTTCTACTTGATCGTCAGCTGCTGCTGGTAATCTCTCACTGTGCCTGCTTTCTCAGTTGCACTTTACCATAGGGTGTGTGTATAGGACAGAACAGACTCTATAGGGCCCGGCACCCCAGAGGTCTCAGCCCCCTTCGGGGGGTAGGGTGACCCCTGGAGATAAGGGGGCATGACCGTCTTCCACTCCTCCTTCGGGGTGGCTGGGCCTGCTGGTTCTGGAGCCAGGTGGTGGAGCAAGCAGCAGGCAGGGCACCAACAACTTCTGGCCTCCAGCCTTCACCGCGAGGGCTGCCCCCACCGCAGCTGGTGTGCCTTTTGTTCAGAGAGGGGAGGGACCACGGTCCACGGGGACCCCTCAGTGCGAAGGCCTTTGGGAAGCTTTGGGATACACGTGAGGAGTCCGAAAGCCCAGATGGGAACTGAGGCCTACGAGCGGCTGGGGAGACAGGCAGGTCCAGACCCCAGAGCCCTGTGCAGCCAGTGTCCAACCTTAAAAGTTTAATCGCTAGCTGGGAAGCCTCTATCAACCTTGCTTAGAAAAAAAAAAAAGGAGTTTGTAGGGAGAATTTAGAAAACAGTGTACAAGGCAAAGAGAGCCTATGTCAGGAGAAATAAGAGAGTGAGTAGAAATGAGCATGTGACCATCGCGTCCTTTCGACAGAGGAGAGAAGGAAACAAGGAGGCTGGCAGGAACTTAGCCATGGTGCCTGTTACGGGTGGATTGTCCCCGGGCCATCGTCTCGCAGCTGCCGAGCCGGGAGAGTTCGCCTGCGTCCCTGCCGTCCAGCGGGCCAGACGCTCCCCACGGCGGCACCGTGGCTTGCCCCAGACCGGTGCCCTCCTTTGGGGGCTCGCACGGCCCCCCCAACCCTGGACCAGGTCTCTCTTCCTGTGCTCTTCAGAATCTCCCATTTTCTCCCCAGTAAGATACTCTCTTTATTGGTGATAATACTTTATATTGAACTTTGTCTGATCCAGACCTACTGTGTGGCACTGTCTCCTGACTTGATCCTGGTGAATACATTGACATTGAGCTTTTACAAAGACCAAAACCACACATGCTGTGGTCCTGTCCATGACTCCACCATTCATGACGATAGTATGGCAATCTCCCCATGCAAACTGAGTAAAAATCAATCAGATGTGGAACAACTATTGTTGTGGCCAGTTTCCTCCTGGAGGAAAATTGAAGACAGAATCTCGGGGATTTTGCCACACATCTGGGTCAAGGGAATGAAAGAAAGAATTTGAAATATTTCTGAAGTGGCCAGTATCCTGGAAGCTTCAAGAGATTCTGAGTCCAGAGCACGCACGTTAGTGTCCCTGCTCCCTAAACACAACCAACGTTAGCGTATCAAATACAAATGTTCCCCTTCCCTCGGTGGTGCCAAAGTGATCCGAGTCAGGGGAAACCTTCCAAAGTCGGGCCTGATCCTCTCCTGGGTTACCAATGCGTGACAGGCCCATCCTGTGCTGCTGGGCAGTGGCGGCCACGGACCCCGTGACCCACACCATCACCGGGGTCAACGACCCGCACGTGGACAGCCGTCGTACAGACAAACAGACGTTCGGTTTGCCACGTTCAGGACAATATTCACTACGTTACACGAGACACTCGACATTTTATTGTAAAGTGGGCTTGTGTTAGAGGGTTTGGCCCAACTGCGGTCGAATGTCAGGGCTGAGGCCATGTGAGGCGGGCGGGGCTAAGCTGGGACGTCGGTAGGTCAGGTGTTCTAAGTGCATTTCAGGGTGATATTTCCCCCTCGGCCTGGGGTACTGGGGTGGAACCCCTGGGGCTGCGGATGATCTATGCTTGCTGATTCCCATCGCCTCCCCTTTTGTATCATCGTCATTGCTTCTTGGAATGAAGCTTCACTTTGAGAATATGAGTGAGTTTAGTTTCCATGACAAATAGCCTGGGGACTTCAATTATGGTGTCTTATGGTGCCTTCCCTTGCCGTTCGTTTCTCCAGAGGCTGCTGTGGAAGCAGCTGAAGGTCAGCACTTACCATTGAAGAATGAGAGACCACTGGGTTACTTTCACCAGGAGAATGAAATGACCCACTTGGGTTTCTAAACAACGGTCATCTGTTCTGGGAAGGATTTATCAGCAGGAACGTTCATAGGTTGGAAGAGGTCCCTTAGATCAGTCAAGTGACTACTGGGTCGTAATGCTGCAGACAAAGGAACACAATGGAGACAAGAGACGGAGGTAGCATGGCTTTTTCATTGAGTAATCCCGTGGAGTGGAGGCACAGACATGGGATGGGAAGCTCTCAGATGGAGGGTCTTGAGCTGCTGCATAAACGTGAGTGTGAGGGCGCCTGGGTGGCTCAGTGGGTTAAAGCCTCTGCCTTCAGCTCAGGTCATGATCTCAGGGTCTAGGATCGAGGCCCGCATCGGGCTCCCTGCTCAGCAGGGAGCCTGCTTCCTCCTCTCTCTCTGCCTGCCTCTCTGCCTACTTGTGATCTCTCTCTCTCTCTCTCTGTGTCAAATAAATAAAAAATTTAAAAAAAATCTTTAAAAACAATAAAAAATAAATGTGAGTGTGAGTCAAAGACGGAAGAAACATGATTTGAGTTTACCTTTGGCGCTGTGAAATTTCCGTTACGGTCTGAACCAGTGAAACAGCACCTTGGTGGCTCTGGTGTGGAACTGGTGTGGAACTGGGAGGGGGGCGGCTGGAACAGGGAACTGGAGGAACCCACACACTCGGTGATGGACCGAGGAGGACGCTGATAGGACCGCTCCTCCTGAGGCGTCCTGCGTGTCCCCCCAGCCCTCGCCCGGGGCCCAGCCTCTCCTGGACGTGGTCTGGGTGACCACCCAGCTGTCCTGACTCCTCAGCACTCAGGAGGCCATCCTTTCCCCAGGACCCCTTCCTTGACATACCCCCTGTGGATGTAGCTCTTATGGAGCAGTGAGAGCGGGGTTTCCGAGGCGCTTACGGCCTTTCCTGTCACTCACATGAGGAAGGAGAGCGAGCTTCTGCTGGGAATTCATCAACTCGCTGAGGAGAGCTTGCATCTCATTTCATCTAGGTCTCTGCTCTGGCAGGTAGCAAGTCCCCGATAAATTTTATTTAAAAATTAGCTTAGGGACCTCTGGTTCTCGGCATGAAAAATTCACTGGTATTAAATTTAGCCTCTGTTCAAACTCCTGTGAAACGTGGACAAAATATATAAAACCACTGTTTTATGAGCTCTGAGCCCCAACAGGTGCAGCCTTGCCGGAAGCACCTGGGTGTGGGAAACAGCTCTCTGTGGCCTCCTCGTGGTCGTCCATGTCTGGCGAATGGAGGCACTCCCGGCCACTTAGCCCAGACGGTCACGTCGAGGACAGCGGATGGCTCGTGGAAGTAGCGCCTCCGACAGAGCAAGGGCAGGCAGGTCTGTAGCGCACCATTGGACAAACACGTAGGTTCCCTGCGAGTGAAGGTTCTTCGGCGGTGACTCGCTGTGTGCACCCCGCCCCCTCCCCTGGACGGAGGCACCAGGGAAATGGTGCAAACGTAAAAATTGTGCTGGTTGCTCTCCTGTGAGTGAGGGAGTTCTCTGCCTCTGACCCGCGAGTCTTGTAGACCAACATCTTAGCTTGCCTGTAGAATAGAAGCAGGCCCATCACGGTCCTTCAGAGTTGTTGTTGAGGAAGATGAGCTGTGATAGACCAGTTTGGAGAACCAGGGAAGCCAGTGGTGTGACTCGGTCCAAGGCCAGGGGAGCTGAAGGAATGAGAACTAGGGCAGACGGGACTCCTGGAATATTCGTCCTTGAGTCTGAACTAGCAGCGCCCATGTCCGAGGGCAGGAGGAGGTGGGTGTCCGAGCTCCAGATGGGACAGAATTCCTTCTTGCTCTGCCTTTTTGTTCTACTCAAACCCTCAGCAGCTTGGATGAAGCCCAGTCACACTGGGGAGGGGATCTTCTTCACTCAGTCTATGGACTCAAGTGCTAATCTCTTCCAGAATCACCTTCACAGACACCCAGAAATAATGTGTCACCAGCTCTGTGGACATCGCGTGGTTCAGTCAGCCTGACCATACTCTTCACCATCACAACCACCAGAAAGGAGGCTCCGCAGCCTGTAGATCTGGGGTGCTGGGGACAGTGTGTGCCTCGCTCGGGCACTCCGCAGTCGTATACCAGCCCTCCTGCAAATCAGCACCCTTGGAACAAAGCCGAGCTATGCAGCAAACTCATGACCTTTGCTTCCCCACCACCTTCATGGGCCCTGGGGTCTGCACATCTCTGAACGGTGATTTTGCCAACCAGAGTCTCTGGGAAAGAGAGGCAGCCTCCTTGACGTAGCTGCGCGTCTCCCTTTCAGACAAGTGTCTACAAGTTTGCTATGGGGTCCCTCTCCGCACAGGACTCCTCACCTTCTTAGGCTTTGAGACTCTCCAGACTGGCCTTCCCATGTGGGAGTGGGTCACCCTGGACTCAGTGACTGAATGGGGCAAGTCCCAACAAGCTCCAGTTGTCAGGTGAAATCGGGGTGCTCGAGAGTTTGGCTGGTCTGTCCCCAGAGCACAGTGGTTTTCCTCGAAAGACCGACAGCACTTCCTTAGGGGAAAACTTATTTCCACTCTGATGCGAAAAGGGAAGATCTGACTCAACGGGGTCCTGGGTTGACGGTTTTCCTTAGACGGCCGGGCCGGTGGCAAAGATGGTCCATCTGAGCTTAACTCGGGATCCACTGGGCTGCCGTGGGGCTCCCAGGTCGGCTGCGCGGAGTAATGCCAGTGCCCTGTGGTGGGGAGAGCTCGGAGGACCTCTCCTCCAGCCGGGAGTCTCTCTCCTTGCTAAGCCATCCTGTCACTTCCTGGGTCTTAGCCTGGCGACTGTGTGGGGACAGCCAGCCCGGGGCAGAGGGCTGCGGGCTTCCTCAGGGGGCTGGCGACACGAGCGCGTTCAGGGTGTGAGCATCCCCACGCTGCACACCTAGGGCATCGGCTCTTCTGTCTGCTCCACTGGGTGCGATCCTTACCACATAGGAATGGAGCTTCACGGGAAAGCAAGCGCTCTCACGTGGGGAAGAATGCTCGACCCTGTCCCAGTTGGAGAAATGCAGGTTAAATGTCCAGGGAGCGACCATCTCTCACAGGGCGCGGAAGAGGAAAAAACGGTGTGATACATGACAGCAGGGTTGGGCGTATGAACACAGAACGTACCTTTCCACCACGACCGTGAGATTGCAAATTGGTACGACTTGGATGGAAAATGTATCTTGAAATTAAAAATGCTTTTACCCACAAATTCTCATATGTGTGTGTGTGTGTGTGTGTATACACCCACAAAATAAAAATAAATTATATATTATATAAATATAGGGGCGCCTGGGTAGCTCAGTTGGTTAAGCAACTGCCTTCAACTCAGGTCGTGATCCTGGAGTCCCACGATCGAGTCCCACATCGGGCTCCCTGCTCAGTGGGGAGCCTGCTTCTCCCCTCTCATGCTCTCTCTCTCACTCTCTCTCTCTCAAATAAAGAAATAAAATCTATCTATCTATCTATCTATCTATCTATCTATCTATCTATCTATATTTACATACAACCATAATTGCATATGTATAAATGTCCTACATAAAATTTATTATATTTGTTGTATTTAACAGCAAAGCCATAGAAATGGCTGCATGCTCTTCGGTAGAGGACAGATTAAACAAACGATGGCATAGCCGCAGAGGTGCCCACCACACAGGCACCAAGAGCTGCTGCCTCTCGCTCCAAACCGGCACAGGGCACCTGAGACACAGGGACAAGGGAACCACGACGTGGACGTGAAGGCAGGGTCCATAATGACACTGGGGACTGAAGAAACCACAGAGCAAAGCACCTCTCCAACAGGGTGTGTGACCAAGGCAACACCGACCTGGGAAGCCCCACCGCGTGATGCTAGCAGACTGAACACGTTTCAGGGCGCCCAAATCAGCATCAACTTTACGACGTGCTGTTATTTTATGGAGCACTGAAAAGGCAAATAAGAAAAATCGCAAAGCTGTACATCTCTGGTGGTAAGACGCATCACCAGACGGCAACGTCAGACCGGTTACTATGTTAAAAAATAAAAAGTACACAGTAGAATCAATGAAACTCAATGCTTTTTCTTTCATATCCTTCGTATCTTTTGAATCTTGTATTAAAATTCATACTTCAGCACCTGGGTGGCTCAGTCAATTCAGCATCTGACTCTTGATCTCCACTCAGGTCTTGATCTCAGGGTCGTGAGTTCAAACCCCACACTGAGCTCCACGCTGGGCAGGGAGCCTACTTAAAAAAACAAAATGCATACTCTGTCTTACCTATTTCGTTGTATGTTCAGAATCATATATTACAATCGTTGAAACTTCTTCTTTATGTTTTGGTTATGTTGAAAAGGCAAAGAGCGTTGTATATAGTGAGTTACAAGTGTGCTGGATTGCTCGTGTGGGAACACTTGCAGGGACACAGTGACCCCCAGAGTGATGACCAGGACGAAAGCAGAGCTGAGCGCTGCGAGGGAGGACGCTGCAGAAGAGACTGGGAGGTTGTATTTATTGCTGCCACCGCGGAACTGGCATGGCCTTGGGGCACCGCCAGAGAAGGGAAAAAGCAAAGTGTTCTCGTGTAGTGGAGACGGTGAGCGACTTCATTTCACAGACTCCAATTCTTAGAAAGATGTTTTGGAAATAAAGAACAAAACCACCCTCATTTCATTAAAGTGAAATGTGCGTCAAAGTAAAGAAAAAGGAATGTTAGTCACTCCTCTGTGTGACTGTTCAGAACATGAGGCTTATTTATTAGATCCGCTACAGGATAAATAGCGACACCCCTTTAGGTTCGGAATAATGGTTACAATAGATAATATTTATGGAGTGTTTATGACATGTCATGAACTATTTAAGCTGCTTACACGTATTAACCTATGATTGAGGGTCCTCGGTGTGTAAATAAATCATTTCTCTGTTCATTTTCTTGCAAAGCTACAATTCTGTGACCTGATTAAAAATAAACGAAAATTTCTAGACCTGAAATGAAAATCTGACTCACAATTCTAGTTTAGAGGCTTAAATGACATCGCATAGAAGTCATTGCCTTCAAAATGCTATTTTCCTCTCCTTGTGGAGAATTCCCATTATTCATCAGTTGACCTTATAATTCCATTGTGCACTAATTAGCTGTACAATTTAATGAGGCATAAAACTCTAATTGATGATATTAAGGGTGTCCAAATGGTTCTGTCAATCAGTGGGAACAAATTGGGTTTACTGTGCGGTTTTGTTAGGTTGCACACCAAAGAAAGAAGTGAAATCACCCATATTGTGTGCATTTTACTCCTAAAGGTGATCAAGATCTCAGAATCATCAAATCAGTTTTAAACTAAGATTCAGACCTCTGCTGGTCACTCAGTCTTATTTATCTTCCAATTAAGCACATAGTAGCTCTGCGCCGTCCGCCTTCAAGCTGCCCCATCTTCCGATGCCCTCCCCACGTTGTAGAAACTGTGAAAAAACTCATAGACTTGATTTTGTTTCTTTGATCAACACGGCAGTGCGCTCTCATACCGAAGTGGAAGTAGACTGGAGCTTGAGGAAATGCATGAACTCTTCATGCCCATTAGGATACCGTTGCATTCCCTCCTTATTGTTTTATGTTTGATTCAGCTTTCCTTTTAGTACGATTACACTTGCTCCCAATGTAGAGTGAACATATTTAAGGAGGCACAGAACACCACCCCCACCGTCCTCCCTCCGGAGGCTACGACATTCAACTCTTTTCATTCTTTTTGTTATATTTGCCTCTCTAATTTTAAGTATTATCCTGTAATTGTGAATTACTGATTTTTATTCTGGGACCATGTTTGTTGTGTTTTGGTTAGGGAGCGTGGTGATTTGCCCGGCTTCGCGCCTTCCTCCCCCGGACACTTTCCATTTGTCCTTCCCCCTGTCTTGTCTGTGGTCCTCGAGCTCAGAGCGACACCGACCCTTAGGTCCCTACAACCGTAGATGCCCTTCGCAGCCAGGCCAGGCACCTCCTCGATGCTCCTTCACTCTTCCCTCTTCCGGGGCAGCTCTGCTGTTCTCAGGCCCCGATCTCTTGCCCTCTCGGCCTCATGCATTCTCGGTGTTCCACTGAGGGGGCATCATGGATTCCCTTCCGGGGAAACAGTTTCCTTTCATACACCGAGTACGTGCTGGAGGTTTCTGACGTGTTCTGCTGGGGCGGACCCCTCCCCGGCAGCCCTGGCTCAACCTTACCATTGTTCTCAGGGCTCCGCCCCCTCCCTTTCCTGGATCCCAGCACCCCCCAACCCACGGCATCTCTCTCCGTGGCTTAGTCACCTGTTTTAGGAGCCTGTTCCGCCCCCATCATGCTGAGTCGGAGCACTGAAAAGTTACATTTCTGAGAACTTTTTTTATCCCACGTTGTCTTTAACATACCATCATTCTGAACTGATAGCTTTGTGATCACTTCTAATCTAGAAATATATTTTTCTTTAAGCTGGGAAGGCATTATTTGATTTCCATCCACCTGTCAGTGGTGCTATTTTGAATCTAATGTTCTGTATTGATTAAAGGCTCCAAACATCAAGAAGACATAACAATTTCACACACACACACACACACACACACACATACATATGAGATATATATATATATATATATATATATATATATATATATATATATATATATACCAATCAGAGATTCTCAAAATGCATGAGGTAAAACTGACAGAAATGAAGGGATAAAGGTTTACAGTTTTAACGAGAAACATCAGTGCCCTCACTTTCACTACAGGGCAGACTGACGAGGCAGAACGCCAATAAAACACTAGAAGAACAGTATTATAAAACAACTGGACCCAAAAGACATGTGTCAACAATGCATACAAAAACAGGAAACACTAATCTAGATGTTGCTATGACCGTATTGTGTACGTGTGCCAAGATATAATTTTTTTTTAATTTATTTACCAGAGCACCTGGGTGGCTTAATCAGTTAAGTGACTGACTCTTGACCTCAGCTCAAGTCTTGATCTTAGGGTCATGAATTCAAGGCCTCCACTGGGTTCCATGCTAGGCATGAAACCTACCTAAAAAAATAAAAAATAATAAAAAATAAAATTTTATTTACCATGCATGCCGGTTTACCACTTCTTGAGTCTGTGGTTTTGTCTTTCATCAATTTTAGAAAATTTTCAGCCATTCTCTTTTTTCTCTCTCTTTCTCTTTCTCGCTATTCCCTTTGATCCTTTAAAATATATTGATTACATTTCATTTTTGCATCTTATGATTTGATCTCACAATTTGATTTCTGAATAACCCCATCGCCTTTTTCTAGTACATATTTTTCTCTTTGAAATTCTTTATTATTAAAAATAAATTTTACTTGCAGCAATTTTATATTTGCAAAAAGAGTGAACACATACTACACGGTTTTTGTAAATCTTTCCACCCACTTTCTCCTACTATTATCATCTTACATTAGAATGGTACAGTTGTTACAATGAATGAACCGATATCGATAATTAATAATTAAAGTCCATTATTTATTCAAATTTCCTTAGTTTTCCTGGATGCCCTGTCTCTGTTCTGGGATTCCACCCAGGACATGACGTTGCATTCACTTGCCGCATTCCTTCAGCTTCCTCTTGGCTGTGGAAGATTTTGAGGGTTTCTTTCCTTGCAATGCCTTTGGTAGCTTTGATGAGATCTAGTCAGGCATATTGTAGGATGTCTTTTCATTGGAATTTGATATTTTTCTCACGATGTTTCCCTCATGGGTTTTCTCACTGGGATTCTGGGTTTGGGGGAGGGAGTTCTCAGAGGTGAAGTGTCATTTTTATCTTATCATACAAAGGCCACATATTAGCAGCACAACATGACTGCTGATATTGAACTCAATCCCCTGGCAAAGTGGTGTTTCCAAGGATCTTCCTCTTTTTTTTTTTTTTAAGATTTTATTTATTTAGTTGACAGAGAGAGACAGCGAGAGAGGGAACACAAGCAGGGGGAGTGGGAGAGGGAGAAGCAGGCTCCCCACTGAGCAGGGAGCCCGATGCGGGGCTCGATCCCAGGACCCTGAGATCATGACCTGAGCCGAAGGCAGACAGTGTCTGAGCCACTCAGGCACCCCCCCCCAGGATCCTCCTCTACCAGGTCACTGTCTCTCCACTTCTCCCTGTGCTGCACCCTGTGGGAGAAGGCACTGTGTGCGGCCCTCACACGCGCAGTGAGGGGCTATGTCCTCCTTCCTGGAATACAGGGCATCTACAGAAACAATCTGGGATTCTTCTCAGGGATGCGTGTCTCCTCTCTTCTGTGGATTCACTGTATCAGCATCGACTCATGGATATTCATCTGACGCTTGGTGCTATCATCTAATTCGATGTGATTTTGTGGATGAACTCATTCCAGTTTGGGCCAGCGGGCAGTCTTTCGATTTTCATCTTGGGCTGTCTGTCCTTACCTTCTGGTACCATGGTTGCTCCAGGCTGGGTTATGTCTGACGCCTGTGGTAAAATCAGTCATTTCTCTGAGGCCCGTCTCCTTTTATTGGAGAATGGTACTGGAAGTCGAGGTCTGGGCTCTGGTGTTCTAACTGCTGTGAGGACATCTGCTCTTCGACTCCTCTCAGCTAACAGAGCAGAGAAACAGATGTGCCAATGCGTGGACAAGCACATATTCATACATATTTTATCTGCGGCCATCCATAGCTGTATGAAGCTTAGCAAAAATCCATACTGACATCTGCCATTCTAATTCATTACCACGTGGATTATTCTAGACTGCCCTCCCCTGCTTATCTACAAACTCCCATTCCAATGGTGAGAAATCTGGCCATGGCCATCTGCCCTCCATTGACATAATCATTTAATTCCAGGACATCATAGAGCAGCATCAAAACCATTGACCTGTACCTGCTTGGTTAACAACCTTTTCAACCCATGTGCTGTGAATATGCAGCTGTGCGTGGCTTCAATCTCACAGATGTCACTCCCTCCAAATTCCCTGGGTCAGCACCTTTCCCCCAACCTCCATTTTTTTTTAAAGATTTATTTATTTATTCATTTGACACAGAGAGAGAGAGATCACAAGTAGGCAGAGAGGCAGGCGGAGAGAGAGGAGGAAGCAGGCTCCTTGCTGAGCAGGGAGCCCGATGTGGGACTCGATCCCAGGACCCTGAGATCATGACCTGAGCCGAAAGCAGAGGCTTTAACCCACTGAGCCACCCAGGTGCTCTCCCCCAACCTCCTTTAGTGCAGTTGACTCTTATGTTTTAATTTCAGCTAGATTCTCTTGTACAAGTCTCCTTTCCTTCCAGGGATTCTTCCACCTTTAAGATGAGTTTATTTTAAGTTACTTGTGTTAAGTATCACTCTTTGAGCTGTAAAGATCTGCGGGTTTTGAGAAACGCATATGTCCTGTATCCGCCTTCTCAGAGTCATACGGAATAGTCTACTGCCTTTAAAATCACGTCCTCCAACTGTTCGTTCTGCCAACCTGTTCTCCCAAGCCCCAGGAAACCACTGATAATCTTGTTATCTTTATGGTTTTGCCGTTTCTAGAACGCCATATAACTGGGTTCACATTGTATGGAGACTTTTCAGACTAAATTCTTTCACTTAACAATAAGCATTTAATGTTTCTCCACGTCTCTTTGTGGTTTGACCACTTGTTTCTTCTTTTTTTTTTTTTAAAGATTTTATTTATTTGACACACAGAGAGAGAAATCTCAAGTAGGCAGAGAGGCAGGCAGAGAGAGGGGAGGAAGCAGGCTCCCTGCCGAGCAGAGAGCCCGATGCAGGCCTCGATCCCAGGACCCTGAGATCATGACCTGAGCCGAAAGCAGAGGCTTTAACCCACTGAGCCACCCAGGCGCCCCACTTGTTTCTTCTTATTGCTGAGGAGATCCTGTTGTATGGATGTACAGTATTACGATTTACCCTTCATTTGTTGAAGGGCATCTTGATTGCTAACAGTAGGGTGATTATGAATGAAGCAGATAAAAATATTCATGTGTAGCTATGTGTGTGCACAGAAGTTTTCAACTCAAATACCTAAGAGCACGATTGCTGGATCATCTGGGAAGACTATGTTTATCTTCATAAAATCTGACAAACTTTCTTCTAAGGTGGCTATTCCATATTGCATCCTTACCAGAAGTGAATGAGCATTCTTGTGTTTCTCGTCCCTGCCGGTATTACACTATTGCCAATTTTTCAGATTATAGCCATTGGAATAAGTATGCAGTGGTATATCATTACTTTATTTCCAGTTCTTTGATAATAAAAGACATTGACCATCTTTTCACATCATACTGACTTGCCATTTATATATCTGTTTTGGCAAGGCATCTTTTCAGAACTTCTGCCCATTTTTGAATTGAATTGATTGTTATGGATGCATCTTAAAACTTGTTTGTGTATTTTGGATAGAAAGAAGTCTTGTATCAGATAAGTAGTTTGGAAATATATTCTTCTAACATATGGCTTGTGTTTTGGTTCCTTTAAACATATCTTTCACAGAGCTTAAGTTTTCAATTTTAATAAATTCTTATTTGTCATTTATTAATCACTCAGTAGATATTATTCTCTAGGTGTTTTTGGCTATATGATGATGATGATCTTTATAGTAATAAATATAACAAAGACATAAGCAATGATTTCCTGAAAGTGAAATATAGTATTGTGGAAAAAGATTCCCAAACACATAGCCTAGTACTTCATTATTCAAGTCTGGTTGAATTCTCAATCATAAAATACAACCCTGATAAAAAAATTCAGCATTAATATTGTCAGAAAGCAAAGTAACCCAAGAAAACTGCATTTGGAAAATACACAAAGAAACGGAGGTTAAACAGTTTCAAGGAACTAGTTCGCCTTTTTCCTCCACATTACAAACCTGACATTTTGGTATATTTTACTTTGATTTGATAGTTATTTCTTGGCTTGATTTTGAAATGTATGTATACAAAGCCACAAACACAAGAACGTCGACTTTGCAGTCTTGAGTTACATGAAGTAAACATAGGGGAAGGTCTGTGTGTTTCACATTATGTCCTAAGGTATAAAACACCTCCTGTGTTACATCTTAAATATCATTTCCTTTATTCCTGTTAGTGTGTTTGCTTTTGACTGGATTGTATAAGCTCTGTGCACAGCAACGTCCCATGGAAATAGTCCTCTATCCGAAGAGCCGACGCCTCCCCACCTTCTCATGTGACCTTCAGATCCTCTCAGAAATGCTGCTTCCGGCATCAGCAGCGCCACGTCAGGGGACGGGGACCACGTGTCACTTCTGAATTGGGGCTCAGCTCTCCTACCTCCGTTCCTGCCAGGGTGGAAGATCGGTTTTCTCCCTGGTACTCATTTTCAGGACAACAGAGGTCCGTCCTGTCTGCTGGTGCCGGAGCCTCTGGACTCAGGGTTTGCTCCGTTTCCCACGACCGGAGGACCTCTTCTCTCCTCCCTGTCTGCATGGTGGTGCAGGAACTGGGTCATACTCTGCAGGGGGCACTAAGGAGGGGTAGCTGGCGGAGCAGGAGTTGCTGTCCTCTGTGGTCCTCCCCGTCACTCCTCGGTTCCGTATTTCTGATTTAACTTGCACGCCCAAACCCCCACCTATTACCCGACCTTCCTCTTGTCACCTCTGCCTGTCCTCCTGTCTAAACCCACACCCGTGCTTCATTCCTTCCTCAAGACGCTTCACACCACTTCCCCAGTTCCTGAAAGAGTTAGGGGAACATAGTTAAAGAACCTCCAGCATTACACTCAGAAAATTATTATTATTTTTATTTCAGTGTGTGTTGATGCATTGCTAGTAGTGACAGAGGTCTCGTTAGAGTGACGCGAAGTGTCCAGGAAGCGCCTTGACAGACTCATTATAACAGCATACTATTGCCGAAATGTCACCGTGTTCGGAGGTTGTGATGTTCCTAAGCATTTTCTACAATGGGAATTCAGTCTCTTTACTCTGTATAAGTTATGGACACTGTAAGCATGATTGTGACATAAATGCTAATGTTACTAAGTCTTTTTAGTAAAGTGACTTACTCAAAGTTCTGATTATTAGGCATTAATTAAATTTCAGATACTGTTTGTTGATCTTGCTGCTCAGGTCTTAGAAGCTAGTTTTCTGTCTAGTAGTTGATCAGTTACGGAGGGAGGTGCATACTGTGAGTTTGCTTATTTCTTCTTTATCTCCACCAGTTTTAATTTACGTGTTTTGAGGCTCTGCTGTTTGGTGTGCACACATTTAGGGTCAGTATGTCTTCCTGGTAGATTGATCCCTTACTCTTCCGTAATGTCCCTCTGTGTCTTGAGTCATTTTCTCTGCTCTGAAGTGAAGTTTCTTTGATATTAATATGGCAACTTATTTTTTAGAAAATTACATTTGCATATATGTATTTTCTCATCTCCTTTTACTTTCGACTTGCCAAAGGCATTGAATTTGAAGTGACTCTCTTATAAACAGCATGTAGCTGGATTCTGGTTTTACGTGCTTGCCAATCTCTACTTTTTAACTGGTGTGTTTAGGCCATTTACCTTTAAGCTAATCACTGACATGTCAGAGCTTAAATATTCCATCTTATTATTTGTTTTATGTTTTTTTTCTCTGTGTCTTGTTTCTTTGTGTATCTTTCTATGCCTCACTGTGGGTTACCTGAAAACCTTTTAGGATTCTGTCCTAACTTAGCCTTCATGTTCTTGACTGCATCTCTCCATATTGTTTTTATGGTGGTTGCTCTCAGTATCACAATATACAGATATTCCTTATTCCAGTCTATTGAATGTTGTTACTTTTGAGTAAAGTGTGGAAGCCTTATTCATATTTAGATGTCTTTATCGTATCTACTTTTATTTTTTTATTGTGTTATGTAAGTCACCATACAATACATCATTAGTTTTTGATGTAGTGTTCCAAGATACTTCATTTATGTAGTGCTTTTAAATACCATTGTCTTCTCTCTTAGATTGTGTTATGTACTGTTTGTCTTGATCGTCAGATATGAATATAAGACTCATTATGGAAACATAGTCTACTGTATATACTCACATGTCTGGTCTTTCTCTTCATTCTTCTTCCTNCATTAGTTTTTGATGTAGTGTTCCAAGATACTTCGTTTATGTAGTGCTTTTAAATACCATTGTCTTCTCTCTTAGATTGTGTTATGTACTGTTTGTCTTGATCGTCAGATATGAATATAAGACTCATTATGGAAACATAGTCTACTGTATATACTCACATGTCTGGTCTTTCTCTTCATTCTTCTTCCTAAATGCCCCAAGATTCCTTCCGTTGTCATTTCCTTTCTGTTTGAAGAATTTATACTGGTCTTTTTCTATGGGTATTTTTGTTAGCAACACATTTTTTACTTTCCTTTGTCTGACAATGTTTTCATTTTCACTGCATTTCTAAAGGGTTGTTTTGCAAATATAGAATTATACCTGAAGTTTGGGGGTTTTTTATTTTTTTAAAGATTTTATTTATTTATTTGACACAGAGAGAGAGATTACAAGTAGGCAGAGAGGCAGGCAGAGAGACAGGGAGAGGAGGAAGCAGTTCCCTGCTGAGCAGAGAGCCCGATGCGGGCCTCGATCCCAGGATGCTGAGATCATGACCTGAGCCGAAGGCAGAGGCTTTAACCCACTGAGCCACCCAGGCGCCCTTTTTTTTTTTTTTAAATCAGAAACCTCTTGGTGACTTCCTAACCATCCTGTATCTCTCCATGGGAGAAAAACCTTCTTGTTGAGTTCATATTATAATACCCTGTGCTGATCACATAATGAACAAAACCTGTACCTCTGAGTAAATGATCTTTATGATGAGATGAGAAAGATCCAGCCATACAGAATGCTAAAAGAAGGGTCTGCCTGTCAAGACACTCAATATGCCCCCAAAAGTAGAAATTCTTATTTCTGTATAGTATAATCATTTTCTTTATGGGGTAAGGAAAAAGCTCACTGCAATAATTATCGTACATTATGCGTCTTCAATATCCTTATGGGAAATAACTTTAAAAGGGTAAATATCAAATAAAAATAGTTAAAAACTCACAATAGAATGTTGTATAAAAATTAACCAATGCAAATGAATGGTTTAGGAAATGTCTAATTAGGCAAATACCTAAAATATGAGGCAGTTAATAGTCCAAAACGTGCTTAATTATCTATTTTCATTTAGGACAAATTAGCTATGGATAATTTAACAATAGTTGTTACCATATGTAAAATTTCAAATTGGTTGTAGAAGATATACTATCAATCCATTTTGCCTGTGATTTTTCCTTGATTTAATACTGGTGTAAAAGAAATAATATAGCCTCATTTTCTAAAGACAGCTTTGACATTTTCTGATTTCTGTCAATCGTCAAAGTCTACTTGCTATGCATGCTAAATCCAGTGAAAACGGAAATCTTTCTACAGAAAAATGCCATGGCACATGGCACTCTATCAACTAGATATGTAGATATTTGATATCTTCCTTATGAATCTTTAATATCTTAAACCCCATGTTATATAGCACTTCTGTAGAGGAAAGTCATTTATACATGCAAATCATCCTCCTTCATCCTGTGCCCACAAGGGAAGCAGAGATGTGAATTACAGCGAGTACATTTAACTTCAACTTAACTATGATTGATTGGCATCTGGGGTCTTTCTCAAGTGATGGATCGCAAAGGTTTTAGAAGAGGATAAAATATTATCAATATTAATGAGTACCACTTTATTCTGAAGAACTATCATTGAACAAAAAAAAAAAAATCCTATCCGAAAGGGAAATGGGATGCCATCTAAACCAGTAATAGTCAAGTACTGTTAATAGCAGAAGTCTTCAAATAAGTTAGATCTTCTACACATGACAGGACAAACTGGTAACTGTCCTAACCCTGTGCTTATCCATGACCTTATTACATCCCATAGACTTAGTGAGTGGAGATTTCAACCCATGTTGTGTTTCCTTGATCAACAGTGTGTGAGGGGTTTAAGATGTTCACTTTCTCTTGGATGAGGAAGACAGAACATAATTTCCTTAAGACATATGAAGGGATCTAGGGTGCCAATGCAAGGCATGCTAATGGGGGAGATATCACTCTTCAGTGTGGGTTTTGTTGGTGATCTGTGATGAAATGAAGCATCTTGAATTTTATTGCTACTTAATAGATGGTTGAGTTTAGTGGGCATCAGTTGTGTTAACTTTTCCAGTGCACTTTGCACATTTCTGTCCTATCCAATTTCATTGAGAAAATGCATTTGTCATTGAGAAAATGCCTGCTTGTGGACCTTGTGGTCTATTGACCCTAGTATACATCCCATTGCTTAAAGTAGAGCTGTAATCTAAACCAAGCTAACCAGAGTTCATCTTTGGCCATTTTTATAGTAGAACTCAGAGTAATACACACAGGGGTGATACCTTGCTTTGGATCAAAAAGTCAAAGACTGTGAGGTCAGCCCCTGTATTTGGAGACATCAGAGCACCCTAATCTAACCCACAGCAGAAGGAAAAGAAGAGATAAAGATGTGAAGACAAAGTTCAGAAGTCGTTGTGCCAAATCAGTCCTTGGGAATGATGCCTTCTTCCATATTTATTTTTGGTGTATACATTTCCTTTTTGTTTGCTTGTGTGTTTTGGCTCAAGTTTATTGAGTTGAGATTTTGTCACACGTATCCCAAACCCTGACATATGTATCTAGGGCACAGACCTATGTGGGAAAGACTGAAGCAGAACTGGACGCCCACACTCTTTCTTACATATTCTCTAAAGTCCACAAGATCTAGGGAAGAACACAGAGATGCTTATGTGGGTGAAACTCAGGTTACCTTTCCTTTTTGCCTGATACAGGAAAGACTTCAAGAAAAAAATCACCCTGTACAAAAGATAATGAAGATTTCCTATGGGACGAGGTTGTGACATAATGGGAACATAAAGCTTGGCCTCTCCTATAGTGTAGTGACATCACGAGTGAGCTGACCCTTGACTTAGGAACTATGTTTAACCACTAGAGGTTGGAGCCCTGTGTTTGGCAAATCTAAAAACAAACAAACAAACAAACAAACCCCAAAGTGTCAAAGGGAAGAATGAATGCCTCTTCTACTCAATTTGATTTAGAATCAAGCATGACACGTGGGACGCTAGGATAGACTGAAACTCAGAAGCCATGTGGTTCTCCGTGGGAGCAAGGAAGAGATTCATAGACTTTCACAGTCCCAAAGAAAATGAAGGGAATCTCACGAGAGACAGCAAGATGAAAGAGCTGGAAAACCCTGGGAGTCTGGTAGAATTTCCACCCTTTAAGAAGAGAAACAGAGGTGGTAATAACCAGGCTACTGTATAAAAATTAAATAAAAACAGAGCTGGGCACCTGGGTGGCTCAGTGGGTTAAAGCCTCTGCTTTCGGCTCAGGTCATGATCTCAGGGTCCTGGGATCGAGGCCCACATCGGGCTCTCTGCTCAGCAGNACCAGGCTACTGTATAAAAATTAAATAAAAACAGAGCTGGGCACCTGGGTGGCTCAGTGGGTTAAAGCCTCTGCTTTCGGCTCAGGTCATGATCTCAGGGTCCTGGGATCGAGGCCCACATCGGGCTCTCTGCTCANATATATATATTTAAAAAAATAAATAAATAAAAAATAAAAAAAAAATAAAAAAAAAAACAGAGCTATTTTGTGCATGGAGGACAAAGTTAAGGGGACCTGAAATTCTTCTCAAAAGCCTCCCTCCCTCCCCCATGGCAGACCTCAGGTCTTTTGTGGAAATTCTATACCTCCATTGAATACTATTTAGAAAATTCTTTTCCAAAACCCTAATTAGAAAAAATGAAAAATGGAAAAAGTTGTACCTTTAGAGAAGTTACGTAAACAGCTAGAGTTTACAACTATGTTTGATCTAATGAAATAGCTGCATTTCATGGTTATGACCCATCAGGGCTTATGTTGACTTTTCTGTTTCACCTCTTACAGATGATCTTGCTTCCAGTATTTTGAAGGTACAGGAAAATGTCCAGCTCATCAAAAGGCGCTCTGAAGGCTCAGACTTGAGCAGAACCAACCACTACGCATTCTGCAGGTTCAGATGATGGAAGGACCTTCTCTTGGATTGACTAAATTCACCAGGCACAGTGTAAAATGGGTCCTTCTCAACCCAGGTAGTGTTTGCTGGCCGCCAACGTAAGCAGTTGTCTGGAAGGGTAGGGTTTTGGTTTTTTTTTTAAACTCTGGGAGCCAGCATTTCCTACGGGCTGCTGAAATGGCCGTTCAGAACATAATAGGTTTTTATTGACTCATTACAGAGGATCCCAGTGGTGTTCTGCATAATCTCCTCTCTAAACTCATATGGCTCTTCAGGAAAACTGTGCAAGTGAGCTGTTCCCTGCCCTGGACTCTTGCAGAATGACCGTCATAATTCTGGTCTAGCCCTTACCAGGCTCTCGAAAGTCATCTGTTTATCTGCCTCTCACTCCAGTTTAGACTCTACGTTCTTCGGGAACAGCAACATTTTATTTCATCATGTTCCTTTCCATTTCCACTGTAGATGCTTTCACTAGGTAGGTGCTCTCTATTCAAACATAGTTCATATCTCAAGAGAGAGAACATAGTATGTACATCATAAAATATATACGCATTCCATACATATAAGGCATATGTCTCTAATATATATATATGTATTTCAGAAGAGAAGGAAATGTTATTGCTAGTATATATTGTTCCATTGTATTATGACTATAATTATTATGAAGCTTGTGGACCCTTGAAATAGATTTGGAGAAACCTCAGGAGCAGGTGTTTAATACGCATTCAGTGACGGCACCCAACCCAAACCTATTATTTAATAAAGCACTTTGGGCAAATGTAGATAAGAACACTGTATGCCGAGACCCTCTGTGGGGGTTTGGGAACCGAGAGGTGAAGAAGTCAGAAAGAACACCCCTGCTAAGCTCCGGCACAGTCAGGGCCCCATGGCCTGGGTGTAGCATGGTCATGGCGGGCTCTCCGGGGCCCGTGGTTGGACAAGTCTTCCTCTCTCTCCTGAAGTGAGCAGACTCTTTCCCATTCATGCCGGACTTTGGGAGAGAGCAGACTTCCCACCAGAACTTTTCTGGAGGTTTCCTAGGACAGATTCCTGTCAGCTCCTCACAGCCTCGCCGCCCTCAGATACTGGACGCTCTACATTTCCAAAATGGCAAAATCAGACTCGAAGATGGATGCTACCGCATGGTAATGATGGCTTTTTCTGAGCCTCTTGAGACATAGCTGTTCTCATGAGGACTTAAAGGTGGTTGTAGGGTGACTGCGTGCCATTTTGTTACTGAACACGCTACTTATAACGTCAGGATGGATTTTCTGAAGTACAAATCTCAGTCTCCCCAACCAGGTTCAGCCTCTCTCAATTATGCTTCTCACTCTAAAAATAGGATCTAAAATCCTACTTATCTGAGCTTATTATTGGTTGTCTGAACTGTTTACGTATCTCATCTCCTGTGAGGGTTTGGACCCACTGCCCTGGGTCCTATGGACCAAAATGGACGTCCGTGCTTCTCGGCACCCACAGAAATCCCCTCAGCCCAGCCGCTCACCATGGATCTTACCCATGGGTTTCCTAAGCTTATTTTTCTAACCTATGTTCAATTAATAGTATTGAGGAAGTAAAGCTTCTCAGCTTTTATTTTGATTTCCAGTTAATTCCAAGTAACAATAATTATTTAAAAGAATAACATAACAGAAAGAAATCAGAGGGGGAGACAAACCATGAGAGACTCTGGGCTCCAGAAACTAAACTGAGGGTTACAGAGGGGAGGGGTTGGGGAGGTGGGGTAACTGGGTGATGGGCATTAAGGAGGGCAGGTGTGGTGATGAGCACTGGGTGTTATACGCAACTAATGAATCATGGAACACTACACCAAAAACTAATGGTGTACTGTATGCTGGCTAACTGAACATGATAAAAAAATAACATACATATAGAGATAGAGTGAAAACAATATCTTCAACAATATTTACTAATAACCATAATATATATATGTATGTATGTTATTTTTAAAAAATTATTATATTTTATAATATAAAATGTTATAATATGAAATATAATATAAAATTATTATATTTTTAAAAAATTATATAGATGACGTCATGAACAAACATATCAAATTCATCACATCATCATGTTCATAATCCTGATCATAAAAGGATATTTTGTTTCTTTGCAGAATATTTCAAGACTCTTTCCAAATTCAGCTAGCAGAATACACATGATACCAGCAAGAAATTACAAGACTGGTTCTAAAAGAGGAAAAAGCATAAATTCATTAATTTATATTTAAAAAATAAAACTTTAATATTAATACAGTATACTAATACTAATATGTTATAACTCTAAAAGAAACTTAAAGAGCATAATGATGGTCAGAGATAGAAGAACCATTAGGGCATATTTTGGAGATCAGAAGGAAAGCCAAGCAAATGTAAAGTTTTAGCAGGTGATAAAAACAACATTTAAAATTCAGCTATAAAAAATGGATTATCATATAAATAGTGCAGAGCTACGGACTAGCCACTTGGGAAAACAGGCATGGGTGAAATCGGTCCTGCCGCATTCCGTACGTAGTTCTACCAACAAAATAACCCCAAAAAACCTATAAAAATAAGAGAAGAACATACAGATGCATGCTTTTAGAAATAACTCTGAATTATGGTTTGCCCAAAAGCTAGATTCTCACACATTTTCTCTTCCTTTCCTCGCCTACCTTAATTTCTGTTCTCATCTAATACCATGGTTTAAAAACTGTATTTAGTTGGATGTCTTCCAAATTTTCTTTCTCTGGTCCTTGTGGCTTCCCTGAACTAGAGAATCTAGATGCCCTCTGTCTCTCTTACTGAGATATTTACGGGACATCTCATCCTAGGCACATTCGAACCCCTGCTCCCCAGGCAGGTGGTCCCCTGATGCCCCCGATCCCCGCACAGCTCTCACAGAGAGAGATGACGAGGACACAAAACCCAAGTCTGCAACGGAAAGTCTCTAACCCAGTTCCTTTATCCCATGACCCGCACAGGGTCGTGAAGCAGCCTCTTTCTTCTAAGCACTAAGTATTCTTTTATTTTCAGCAAAACATATTCTGGCTCATAGATCTTCTCAAACCTGCACCTGCACACTGTCTTTTTAAACTCGGTAAATGATCCCTCTATTCCCCAAGGTCTCAGGCCCAAACCCACGTGCCCTTCGGCACCAGCCGTGAGCCAGCTGATCCTGTCTCCTGTGCACTGACACAGCCCCTTCCCGCCGGCCTCCTGCTACCACCCCGCCCTCGACGGTCTGTCCTCTGTAGGACGGTCAGGTTCACACTGTGGGAACAGAGGTCTCCCCCATCACTTCCCTGCTCCGAGCTCTCAAAGGACCTTCCTCCGTATTTAGAATAGCAGCCAAAGTTCTTGACCAGATTTCATGTCACCCAGCCCGGTCTCGTCAAGCTCAACCTCCTCCGATGCCAGCTGACCCCTTTCCCTCTGGGCCGGCACCCGCTCCCGGCTGTTCCTCGACACCCCAGAGTATATTTCTATCTCCAGGTTGATGCATTTGCTGTTCTGCTCACCCAGAAATGCCTCCCCCTTGGTGATCGCGTGACTGAGGCCTCACGGTTCCCAAGTCTTTGCTCAGGGTCATGGCATCCACGAGTTCGTCCGGATGGCCGTGGTCTCTGTGCCTTCAATTCTTTCAGTAAAGTGAGTAACCACGTGTCATCACATGCTGGCCCTCAACAGGGGTTTATGTTAAGAGTAGCTAAATGTAGGGGTGCCTGGCTGGCTCAGTCAAAAGAGCTTGGGACTCTTGATCTCAGGGTTATGAGTTCGAGCCCCATGTTGGGTTAGAGATTACTTGGCTAAATAAATAAATTTTAAAAAAGTAGCTGGAGGTAATTCCTAATTGATAGAATAGTTATCACAATTTTTAAAAATGTGGTTTTGGCTTCCTCTTCCTGATATCACAATATTAAATGCAATTGAATATAGGAGCAAAAGCGATGCTTGCTTCTGGACTTGAGGACGTGACTATGCAAAAGGGAACACACAAGTCATTGAATCTTATGCTGTGGAATTAATAAACAAATGAGTTGAAGATGAAACTGGAGACAGAACTGTCCCATTTGCTTACATGGTTGCTTTTTGTTCCTATTGGATACAAATCTGATCAAGGGGAGAGGGTTTATTTTTGATCCTGGTCTTCCTCCTAGGATTCTAAACATACAGCCTCTCAACAGTGGCATGGATCTCACCCTGTTGGCAAGAAGCACAGAGCACAGAAGAGTGTGATGACAAACAGCGGTGTGGGGAGATGCTGGAACCTTCTAAAATCGTCATGCTTTGGAATTGGTTCCATCCCTATAGTATCTAGATAATTGAACCTGACCCCTTCCCATGACAACTTTTTTCTTTTTTTTTTTTTTGCATTCTTTAAAAAAAATGTGGATAGCAATGTGGTAGAAATGCATTATGTGCCTTGATGTCTGGTCTCCAGGAATGTCGTCTGGGGTTGGGAAGGTGTGACCGGGTGTCCTGGAGGCTTGAGGTGGCCCCTGAGGAGTCAGTCAGGCTCAGGTCTGGTACGCTCTCCTTTCCAGATCACTCCTGTCAGGTACTGTTTGTAGTGTTTGGGCTCTTGAGAGAAAGATAATTTATGGTCACTATTTTATTTCTAGCACTTTGCACAGTTCCTGGCAGACAGACATTCTTTTAATTTTTTAATTGAGTTAATTTATTATCTGTTATCCTAGAAAGAACTCACCTCCACCACCTGCATATATTTACATGTACAGTATATGGAAATCATACATATATAAAACTTATGTAAATATTTTTATATAGTAAATGTATACTCATATACATTATGTAAAACAGATACACGTACAGGTTCTACCAAGAGTCTTAATTTGCATAAACTTCTAAGCTTCTTGGCCTCTACGTTGGAGTGGCACAAATATTGTCTGTAAGTATGCATGCAGGGTCTTCATTAATTTTTGAAATGAGCACACACACACACACATCCACACACATAGACACTGTCTTTGCACTGACTGTTCTGAGAAACAAGACAGGTTAGAGAGAATGGAGTCCCAGTAAGTGGAACATAATTGTATTTCATCGGTCATGCTAACACACGTTTATATCCTAACATCTCTAGTATGTTAAATTATCTATTTCTTACCCAATTTGCCCAACGATGTAATTTAAATTCCCAGAAGCAAATGTGTTTTTGAAGTTGCTTTCGAGCTGCTAAGGTTCAGAGAACACTGGAAACCATCACATCCAGTGAAACACAGTACTTTCCCAAAGTACAGCAATGGTTGCTGCTTACAAATATTCTGAATCAGGGGCGCCTGGGTGGCTCAGTCATGAAGTGTCTGCCTTTGACTCAGTCATGTTCCCGGGGTCCTGGGATTAAGCCCCACAACGGGCTCCCTGCTCAGTGGGAAGCCTGCTTCTCCCTCTCTCCCTCCCCCTGCTGGTGTTCCCTCTCTCTCTCTGTCTCTCTGTCAAATAAATAAATAAAATCTTTAAAAAAATATTCTAAATCAAAAGCCAAAAGTAAATATGTCTTCAAACCACATTTTGTTTCAACTGTAACAATTGGCAGAGCCTTGAAGTCTGCAGTTTGCACCACACCTGCCCACGTGGGGGACGTGGCGTTCTGCCTTCCCCAGAGTGACGAGACGGGCCACCCTTCTCTAACTGGGGAGCTCACCGCGTGGGCGTTCCAAGAGCACACTTGGGGGAATTCCGATTTGGGCAAATCCATCATTTTATTGATAAGGAAGGTAGGACACTTCATTTTAAAGCCAGATCATTAGAATCAGAGAAAATACAAATTGTCTTCATCTTATTCCGTGAAATCCCCACTTCAACATGTATGTATAAAACGTCTCTCTGTGTGTTATGTATTCTATATATACTTATATAGATAGATAAAATTATAAATTTACACAGTGGTATGGATAGAGTTACAAATACAGAGATCCACACACATAAATGTTCTAAGTCATTGTATCGTTTAGGACAACACCACTCAGAACGTTACGGTTATAATTTTCCCTCCGTAGAAAATGTACAGCACTTTTTGAACTAGTTCTGCCTTAATTCACAATTTAAAATTATAGACGTCTTCTACAAACACTGCCAACATTGTGCATTTTATGTTGTCAACAATATAATTTGAGAGAAAACGTTCCTTCGGGAGCATATAGTTACTGATTTCAGAACAGATTTCTATGGCTGGTTGTAGGTAGTGGGCAGAAACTGGGCGTCTGGGGGCAAGCAGGGCGAAATAGAAAGTACTGGGCACTATAATTTAAGTTCAAAGTCTGCCACTCAACCGGATGAGCGCCGTGCTTCCGTTGTCAGACTACGGTCACCGCTGTGGCAAGTCCGCGTTAAGTGCACCAGGGAAGCAGGGGCACAGGCGGCGCCACTGGGAGCTCGGCGATTAAACCATCCCAGCGCCCTTTGTCACGTGCCCGCCCAGGGAGGTCGCCGGCGGCTGCGGAGGCCGGGCCGGGCCCGCCACAGCACGAGGGGCCCTTCACACCTGCCGCAGGTGCGTCGTTCTGCCGCATAGACACCTGCCCAGCCTCGCGGGCTGCTCACGTGCAGTTTGTACCGAGAAGGAGACTGTCAAATACTGCATTTCATTTCACCCCACGAGAACTTAGCCTAAGCAGCAGGGGCTGTGTGGTGCCGAGGGACAACCGCCCTAGAACACGGGGCCGGAGGCCCTGGAGAGATGACGGGCGGTTCACAGCACCTGCTCGACTGACTCGGATGAAGCTCCCCTCTTCGGGGGGAGCGTCCCCTTGTCGAGACGGACCCTCCCTTTATTCTCCAAAGCACAAACCCTCCATCTCGTCAATAACAGAGAGCTGGCATTGCTGAATGCAGGGTGCGCATCGCTGATGGGATCACACAGGGAAGGAGCGCCGTCGGTTCCAGAGCACGGGCTTGTTTGCGGGCGGCTGAGTGACAAGTGGGGGACCTTACATGAACTGTGCGGGTCTCCCCTGAGCTTCCAGGACGCCATGACAACGCGCGGAAGCCCGTCACCGTGAGCCTCCTGGGCCCACCCCGGCCTTCCCTCCACGCTCCCTCTGTGTTTATCAGCCCCGCGTGGGTTGCCCAGGGCATAAAGGAAAGTGCGCATCTGGACAAGCTTCTCCTCTGGCCACCTGATTCTAGCAGGTGCAGACCTCCTCATTAGCACAATCTAAAAGAGTCTTATTTCGATTAGTAAGTGTTCTTCCCTGACTTAGTGCAATGACCTTGATGGAAATCCACGACCACTCAGAAATCAACGCATCGGGCTCTCATGGTTCCCCATCAGGGAACAGCCCGTGTGCTTCTTGGTTGTCTTCAGAAATTATTTCTCCAGTGCAGGGACAGAAACTGGAAGAGAAGGCTCCTGATGCTTCCCTTGTATCCGCAGCACAGAAGCGTCTTCCAGTCGTAGGCAATGATCACGGAGCTAACGTCTGCTGGAAGCTTCTGGGAAATGTCTCACCTTAATTACGAGACGTGAACACAGACTCGTGCCCCTCACCCCACTGCTGCCTGTGGCTGGGTCTTTGTCATGCCTAGGACTGCCACAGTCATACGTCACCAGAGCCCGCACACCCATGGCCAGGAGTGCTGAGACCGGCAGACTAGACGGACGGAAGCCTCCAGCTCCAGCTGTCGTCCACACGCCGCTGAGCCAACCACAGAACCACCGTCTCTCAGCTTTTTCTTATGTGAAATGACAGAAGCCTTTTTGTTAATGCACCTTTATCAGGGTATTCTTTACTTGCAGTGCAAATGATGCAAAGTGTCTATTTCTTATTGTCAAGGGTTTGGCAATCTAATAACCAAGATGACTGAAATCTGCACAAACGTGGGAAACAGGAGAAACGCATCACTTACACTCCTAGATCCAGCTGCCGGCCCTGCCCGGCCCGAACCGTGTTCCCACGTGTCGGCATCCGTCGGTCCTTCCTCCCCTTCCCATGGCTTATTTCCTTCAGGGCGGACGGATCCGCGCACCCATGGGCTTGGTGTAGGAATGAGCGTCTAACTTGGTGCAAAACTGGATTCTCAACCGCCTTCATTTCCGGAACGATCACAAAATACTCTTCATTCTCTGGGTCTCAAGAATGTGGGATATAACCGCAGAGCAGCTGGTAGGTCCAAGAATAACACTTACCTGCCCCAAAGTGAAACCAACTGTGAGGAGAACAGAGCAGAAAAGCAAACGCGCAGATAAAATTGAGAGCGGTTGAGAGAGACACAGGCAGAGAGGTAATTTTACCACCTGGATCCTGCCTTGCTCTACGCTTGAATTTCAGTTTATTTTTGGCTAATAAATGTTGCATTAACTCATAAGGATTGGAATTATATCAATATGATTTAATTAAAACAGCTACAGAGTTCAAATAAGGGGGAAATCGTATTCAGTTGTCATATTCACAGAAGTCTGGAAATTGGCAATTGTCACTGCATGAGAGTGATTTCCAGACAGCAACAGGGAGAGATCATTTCGGTCAGTACAAGGGCAAGGGCGTAAGCCCGAGTCATGTTCAGGGCTATCTACTAGTTGTAGATAATTGGAAAGTAATCTGGAGTAAGACGGGAAGAGGTCATTTCAAGGTGAGACGTTATCTGACTGTGACTTGGCAGGTCACATGGGTCAACAGTGTTGAGACGGGTGACCAGACGTCTGTGATTTGGTGGCACTGAGCAGGTGCCGTGGAAGTGGGTGTGGAAGTTAAAAGTGGGACACTGTTGCTCCTTCATTCAGATCTAAGGGGCCCTATGTGTCATTTGCCCAAGACAATCAGTTTAACGTCCCAGAGCCCTGCCTGGCTGCATGTGTCCAGACAAAGGTGTCTGGCTGACACAGGACTTCATAAGGTCCCCGTACTTGGTGACAGTGAAGTCTTGGCTGAAAGGTGCAGGATCACGTGGGGATTCCAGGGGCTGAAACCCTCCTCAGGGACTTACCCCAGAGGCTGGGCAGAGCCCTGAGCCCAAGGGGAGCTCAGGACGGGTTAGCTGTGGTTATTTCAACGAAGGAGTTAGGAGCGGGCTTGAGAAGAAAGAATTGGGTTGTGCAGGGAGGAGAGAACAAAAGAATGAAGGAAAAAAGTAAGGGAAGGACAGAGAATGGTAGAAAGAGATTTGGGGGTGGGTGGAAGAAAGTGAAGGAAGGGAAGGAGGGAGGGAGGAAAGAGAGTATGTAAGTCATCAGCTTTGAAGAAGAATCAGACCCACAGAAAGAAAACCTCAGGAGTGAGTCCGTCTTGAGGCTGCATCCATGAGGAATGGGTTGACACCGCTATTTACACATGAAAGCCGGCTCCAGAAAGCAGGTGAAAACGTTGGCAAGGGTTCTATGAATTCGATGCATAATTTACCGATCTTTAAAATAATAGTGTTCTCAGAATATACCTGACTGGAAAGCCGTGCATTATCATTTTGACAATTCAGAGGACCGGGAGCTTTGCAGGGCTGGGGCCTTTCTTTCCAGTGCTGGTTCTCGCAGGGCTGGGCTGCGCAGAAGTGCCATGCCGAGTAGTGCTTTGGGGGTGGCTGGTTGGCTCAGCTCACGGAGTTTCCTTCCCTTTCTAGAAGATGCAGCATTTGCAGTAAAATGCAAAGTGCTCAGCGTAAACAGTGTGATCTGCGTGCCAGTTCATACCCTGGGGACTTGAATTGGCATTTGGGATTCTCTAATTGGAATCCTCAATCCAAACGTGGTCCTTAGCATATGCAGTATTTGGAGACGAATGAGCACCTTGAAGGCTGGTCACTCAGCACCGCCTGCATCCTTACTGATGTCTAACCACAGGGCAGGTGATCCTAAAGGTTGCTAGAGTCTTTTTGTTGTGATCAGTGAAATGAATGGTATTTAAGAATGTTGATGAGGGATGACGTACACATCTTGAAAAGAAAATCACAGATGCTTACAACCCAGCGGGGAAAGCCTCTGTGCCCCCACTTGGGGTCTGGGGGTCCAGGGGCCCCAAGGCTCTTTACAGGGTAATCGCCCGCTGCCTGGACCTCAGCACCAGACCTCACGGCTTTGTGACAAGACAGCATCTGCGAATGGGGTGGGCGCGCTCCTCCCACAGTGATGCCCCGGGTTAGAGCTCCACAGCAGGGGAGGAAAGCAGGGAAAATGTCACCTCCAGACATGGTGTCACCGACAGCGACGTCCCAGCTGCTCTCAGAAGCCGTCCGGAGACTGGGCGGCAGGTCAGCCTCTCTTCTCCGTCACATCCTGTCCTATTTCTACTCCACTCTCTCCGTTTTCTTGCCTTGGTGATAAAAGGGAATTGGGAAAGGTAATCAGCCGCCCTGTCAAAGGGGTTTGTACTGTTCCTTCCCTTGGACTAATGAGAGGCCCGATGAGGTAGAAGATTTAAAAGTATAACCTCCCCTCTGAAATCTATATTTGGAGACTGCAAGCCTACTTAGAGCTGACTTTTCTCTAATTACGGGGTGATTCACTCCAGTGGCTTCTATGCAAAGGAAAGGGGAATTAGCGGCCGCCATCCTGAGGGAGAGATGCAACCTTGAACGTGTGGGGCTGAGGGGCACGCCCTGTCCTGATGCCCTTTGCTGTGTGCAAAGCCGGTGCGTGCACAACCGGAAACACTGTGGTTGTTGCCTCGGCGGCTGCTCTCACTCCAGCACCTGCTGGACATCCCACACTCCCCCGAGGTCTGCCTCCCAGCTGGGCATCCAGCAACTGCACTCGGTTCTGACACTGCCCCCTGGGACTTAGCTACAGGTCACAGGGTCCCGGGACCCCTCCTCAGGGTGGAGTCACTGGCTGGATCAACTCGCAGAACTCGAGGAAATATTTTACTTATCAGCTTGGATACAATTTCAGAATAAGCAGGAGGGAGAGATGCCCGGGGGGCGGGTGGTCTGGGGAGAGGGAATGGAGCCTCTGCGCCGTCTCTAAGGGCTGCCCGCCTCCAGCCAGCCCACCTACTCAGCAGCCTGGGAACTCTCCGTATCCATGTTCTGGGGTTCTTCTGGCGGCTTTGGTACATGGGCAGGTGCATTAACTCACCGGCTGTTGGGGTTTAGTCCAGCTCCAGCCCTCTCCCTGCCATGAGGGTCAAGGGTGAGGCCTCCACTCACACCATTGGTTTTCCTGGAAACCAGCCCTCATCCCACAGGGCTTTCCCAAGGTCAACTCATTAACATTAACTCGGGTGTGGTTGAAAGGGGCTTGCTGGGAATAATCAGAGATCCCCTTCTGTTCTCATCCCTCAGGCAATGGTGGGGTTTTGGGAGCTCTGTTCCAGAAGTGGAGAAGGGATGAAATACGTATTTTTTTAAAGATTTTATTTATTTATTTGACAGAGAGAAACACAGTGAGAGAGGGAACACAAGCAGGGGGAAGTGGGAGAAGGAGAAGCTGGCTTCCCACTGAGTAGGAAGCCCGATGCGGGGCTCGATCCCAGGACCCTGGGATCATGACCTGAGCCGAAGGCAGACGCTTCATGACTGAGCCACCCAGGCGCCCCGAAATATGTATTTTTGTTATGAATCACAGTATCACAGGAGGATCAATTTGCATAGGAAATCTTGGGGGTCCTCCTGGAAAGAAAGAGCCTGCTTTTCCTTCACATTCAAAATAGGGGAACATTTGTCAGAGGCCGGCTGTGTGGACCAGAGACCCAGGGCCCGCGTGGAGAACACCCCGTCAGAACTGGGGTCTGGGGAGGACGCCCTCCTCTGCACGGGGGCCGCTGCCCGGAACACAGGCCGTGACTTGGGCACAACCCCCTTTCGACTGAGCGGACCCGGCTGGAGCCCCCACGTGTCGGAGCCCCCAGCTGAGAGCCAGCAGCACCAATGCCGAGGGCACCTGCCACCGAGCACCCGCCCGAGGACAGGGCGCGCGTCCTGCGTGCACCCAGGGTCAGCGAGGGCCTCACGCATGCGCTCTCGGCCCGGTTGTTGGAAGCTGGGCTTGAATCTTCTGTACCGAGTAACTACTTAGGTCTTTGGGGGGGAGATAGAGTTTGACGTGTACTATTGATATTTTGTCTTGCCCCAACTGTGTGAGCTCTTTCCTCTCCTTCCTTTTTAGCCATTATGAGGACATGATCATTCCTGTTTCGCCAAATGGAGTTTGACCTGATTCTTGCTTATAGATTCAACAGCATTGACCTTGCTTCTTTATTTTATTTTATTTACTTGACAGAGAGAGAGACAGTGAGAGATGGAACACAGGCCAGGGGAGTGGGAGAGGGGGAAGGGGCTTCCTTCCGTCTTAAGGAGAGCAGTGAGTCTTGGGTCTATGTCCGCTTGGCTAAAGTGAAAACTAATCATACATATTTGATTGCTATTTATTTTTCTCAGCGTCTTCTAGAGGAAATTCAAATTTTTTCTTAAGATAAAAGAAATGGGCTCCGAGTGAAACGCAGTAAAGATCATGTTGGTTTATGGCTGACATTCTGGAAAATGACGCCTTCATGCAATGACATTTAGATGAGACATCTCATTACTATATCTTCCTTTAAAAACCATTCTTATGAGGGAAATGCTAACTCGAATCTTAACTTACTAAGGAGCCATTGAAGGAGTCAGGAATACCATGGCGCTAAATTTTATCATCATGCCCATGAAGCCCCCAGGCTCCCTGCAGACCCACAAAGAACGCTAATTCATCTAGTGAGCAAAGGTGTGCTGCGTGTGATTTGGGAGGCCACACTTAGGCCAGGGCTTGGCCCCTCTGAGTGTTAGGAGTGGTTGTTCAGGGAGTGGGGGGTGCCTGAAAAGGAACGACGTCAAGGGGCACCTCGGTGGCTCAGTCCATTAAGTGTCTGCCTTTGGCTCAGGTCACGATCCCGGGGTCCTGAGATGGAGCCCCACCTGGGCTGCTTGCTCAGCAGGGAGCCTGCCTCTCCCTCTCCCACTCCCTGTCTCTCTCACTCTCCGTCAAATAAATAAATAAAATCTTAAAAAATAGAAAGAAAAGAAACAGGAGAACAGAATGGGAACTTACCTTTCTTCCGAGCGGCATTTAGAGAAGCACTTACCCTGGGCGGATAGACGTGTCTCTCAAGGCCTCCAGCTCCTGGCATTCTTAAACTCTTCTTTAAACTATATGAACTACAGCAGCAATCTTTTCAAAAAAGTGAAAAACTAACATACCCAAATATTTTATGAGGTATCTATATTGCATTGACCTGTGAAATATTTAAAATCTGCATTTTAATCTTCAAAGTGAAAAGATGATCGCTCATCCCTGCGAACGTCATTGGCAGAAAAGCTCAATTTTAGGGAGATGGCAGAAGCGTGAAGTAGCAAGAATCCACAGAACCGTCTGCAGGAGGAGAAGACAGCTGGGTTCTGGCCCTGAGGAGGGCATCGGCCTCGCGTGCGCCCCGCGCCCTCCCTGGCTCCCTGCGCCCTTGGCCCCTGGCACCCTAGGGTCTCCCCTCCTGCATCTCAGGGTGCCTCCCACACTCCCAGAGCACTGAAGGTCTTTCCTTGCCCTTCGGATACAATATCCACATTAAGTCCGGTTTTGCATTTCCTCTCCCGTTTTCTCTGCAAGATCCTAATGGACAAAGTTGCCCCTTGGTCACTGAAAGCCCGCTTTTCCCTCTCCCACTCCCCCTGCTTGTGCTCCCACCCGCTGTCTCTGTCTGTCTGTCCAATAAATAGATAAAATCTTTAAAAGGAAAAAAAAGAAAGTCAGGTTTGAAGGCAACAGATTTGATATACTGATGGGTGTGTGGGGAGGGGGGAGCAGTAAGACTGCTGAGGTTCCCTTTCTGTTACGGGAGTAACAGTTCACACCTTGTGTTCCAGTGCCTTCCATGATTAAAAGAATCCCAGGAAAATGCTGTTTTTTAATAAAATGCTTGATGGAGGAATTCAAATTCTAGGTCCCCAAAACAGAAATAGGGGTACATGCGTGACTCACCTGACTTCGCTTTGGCTGATTCCCCACTTTCCCCTGTGAGACGTGCCGGCCGAGACTATGAGGACTTAGAGCCACAAGGCTGATCTGGAATGTGCCAGTGCACTTAGGTTCCCGCCTGAGTCATTTGCTTGATGGTTTTTGTAAAACAATAACACAGAAAACAAACTTGGAAAATAGACAGTCTTTTCACCCAAGGTGTCTTGAGCTCCAGTTTAAATGTCCATCCAGGTTATAAAGACCGTGGCTGTGTTATGAATGTAGATTATGGCAGAGAGTTGGCAGGAAACCGCCTTCACTCCTTCCGCAGCCTGCCCTGTGGACTTGCATTGGCCGATGAAAAGCATCCGTGGATATTCACGTCTTAAATGATGTAAAACAGTGATGCCGAAAATGATGGAAGGATGAAGGACCAGTATGCAGGAAGGAGCTCAAACACAAGAAGAGAAAAAGAAGTAATAAAAGAGTCAGGGGGATTAGGTTTCCTTCCTGAGTCCAAATCCCCCAAGTCAGAAAGATTGAATGACACTTTATGAGTCTCTTCATTGTCTACCATGTTAGCATCTTTTGCAGCAACGCTGGATTTAATCTTCTGTTTTTGTACAGGCCGTTAATTTGAGAAAATAGGCAAGAATTTCTTGCCCTTCCAACATACTTCAGTAAATGGAGTTTCCCTAAATTAGAATAACTAAAATTCTAGAATGTGTACTTTAGTAGTTTGGACTTAATTTCTTACATCAGGAATTAATGTTCTCCCTCAATTTAAGTGCTAATAATTAAAATTATCCATATTTAATTCATATGTGTTAGTTGTTAAGTTGTCCATAACTGACTAGACTTTGCATGTAAAAAAGGATTATTTTTTTTCCCTAGCTAATATCTCAAATCTCTAGCATAGTGCATGGGTCCTAGCAGGTCCTCAATAAATATATGTTGGGAAGTAAAGCAACTAAATTGAAAAATAGGTCTTTGATGACCGGGCTCAAGGACTACCGGGAATATAAGGCAGTGGGAGAAGTGGGCTTGATTCATATGTTCAGACGTGAGGATCATTCTATCAGTTTGCTCCGGCTGCCCTAACAACACCTCTCGGAGGAGGTGCTTCAACCACAGACATTTATTCTCCCACAGTCCCGGAGGCTAGAATTCCAAGAAGAAGGCGTGGGCAGGCTCAGCTTTTCCTGAAGCCTCCGCCCCAGGCCTGGACGTGACCATCTTCTCGCTATCCCCTCTGTGTGCACACACCCCTCTGTCCCTTTCTTTTCTAAAAGGACACCTGTCCTACTGAATTAGGGCCTCACCCTAATGGCCTCATTCATCATCTCTCTAAAGCACCTGTCTCCAAGCACAGCCACATCCTGGGGTACCAGGGGTTAGGGCTCCAACGCATGATGTGAGGGTGTGGTGCCTCTCAGTCCACAGCAAGGCTGTTGTCTAGCTTTGCCTTGACCCATGCCAGAACAGTTGTATTTCATGTCAGTGAGTCGTGACGTTGTTCATGTTCTAGTAGCATCCTGAGTCTTACTCCAAGAAGCTCAGCCCTTCGAAGTCTCTCTCCCAGGATTCGTAGAAGTATCCTCTTCTGTGCATTGCATTCTATCTGCTTACAGATACAGGTGTATCAAGGATCTGTACCTAGATGCTGACTGACATTCCCAGCAAAGCTCTTCCGGATCAGGATTCCATGGTGGAATGCAGCTTCCGTAGTCCGTCCCCTTTCCTGGGCTCCCCTTCGTCCCCTCACTCGTGGCCATGGCTATGGACTTCTCATGTGTATTTATGACCCCTCTCACTGGGTTTTAAGTTGCTTTATGGAGAAGAACTTCGTTTTATTTATCATTGTGATTTTAATATCTCTAATTGGATTCTTTGCTTACAACCAAGTTCCATAAATATTGAAAGAACAATATAAAAACAGTCTTTATCAGCATATGTTATAAATCAGTATTTTCTAACTAATTCATGACAATATCATAGATTTTTTTGTAAATATGCTTGAAAGCACAAAATAACCTCTTTGTATCAGATATTACAATCAACTCCTATTATTTTCACTACAAAGTCTCTAATTTAAAATAGGTGGTTTTCCAAAAGCTGCTGTATAATTTGAAAAAAAAGACCAATAAATTAGAAGGTGCTTTCCCCCAGAAACTGACAAAGCAGTTCACGGAGGCGGCAAGGTCAGTGCTCACCGCACTTGGCTAAATTCAGTTTACACTGCTGCTGGCCAGCAACAGGCTCTCAGAGTCAGGACAGGTGAAGAAGTAAGAGGAACGTTGATCTGACAAGAACATGCAGGTCCCTCATTGGGAGGCCTACATCCGGGGTCCCCATTAGTTCCGTGCCCAGCAGCCACCCAGTTCACTCACTCCTTGCATGACGGAGGTCATGGCCGTAATCTTCATCCAAAAGCTAACTCCAGCATGTGTGATTCTAAGGGAGCTGGATGAGTGCATGTGCATGTGAGAGTACATGTGTGTGTGCGTGTGTGTGTGCGTGTGTGTGTGTGCGTGCGTGTGTGTGCGTGCGTGTGTGTGGGTGTGCGTGTGTGTGGGTGTGCGTGTGTGTGGGTGTGCTTGGTGGTCAGAAGAACCTGAGGCTCATCCTGCCTGTGGCGTGAGTGAAAGGCACTTGGCCAGGGCTCCAGCCGCAGTCACTTCAGAGCTGGTTTCAACACTTGGGACTGGACAGGACACGTTCCCCGAGGACGTTTGGAGGTCCCCAGAAAACAAGGACGCCAGCAACAGAAAGTGTCTATTCTTCAGTTCTTCTACGTAGGGCATCGTGTGTCTTAGAAAGGGTGAAAGAAGAAGCTGTGATGGTCTTCTTAAAATGAGAACAAAACAAGTCAGAGACTGTTGTTTCCTGAAGCAGAAAATTAAAGGAGTTTATGATTCTTGAAAGAGTGTGTGATTCCAGGAAGGAGAGGAACTCCTTCCTTGGGTTCTAATGGGAGAGACCCCGGATCCTCCTGCGAGGGGCTGCAGTTCTTTGAAAACCGATCTGCTACAGTTGCTCTCAGAAACTGAGCCAGATTAGGAATTTGGCAATCTTGTTCCAGAATATGTCTGTTAACACCAAGTACTGGAAAGAAAAAAAAAGTAATCAAATATAGAAACTAAGAATGCTGAAGACGAGGAAGGGCGAGGGGTCTTCCTCTGGCTGGGAGGTTTGCCCACGTTTCGGAGATTATTGCATTTCTTCAAGTATCCACTGAGAACCAGAGGAGTGTAAGCCATGGAGCTATAGTCAGAATTTCAGAAATGATTAGGTTAATCCTCTTTTCTACCAGGCAAGGCAGCGGGTGACAGTTTCCAAAATTGTCTGTAGGATATCGGCACCTACCTCCTAGCGGTCATTTGAACACAAAATATGTGCAGGAACTTTAACAAGATGCTCCAGCACGATGGGGCTCAGCATTATCGATATAACGAGGTTGTGGGTGAAAATAGCTGATCTCTGATCTCTTATATCTCTAGAATTCCCGAATCTAAATAAGAAAACAAAGTCCCAAATCAAGTAAAATAAACAATGTATTAGTATGCGGGATGGTATGACATCACCTTAAAAGTTTTTAAAAAAACTTTCCAGCATTTAATTTTTTTTTATCTATCAGATTTTTTGGTTGTTTCTTGTTTTACTCAAGTCATTATTTATTTGTTGTGGTGAAATCTAAAGCTTACACCCATGTCTCAAGATCTGGCACCATTGGTTTGAACATCCACTGTTTTTCCCTCTTGTTTTGTAGGAACAGCTGTTTCCTGGGTGAGCGTCCAGACTGAGTCTCTCAAGTAGCGAGACAAGGGGCTTCCACACCATCTTCTTGGGGAGCACGTTCACGAGGAAACCTCAGAGCTGCTGCTGGGAGTGGAGCACAGCTACCCTGCTGCACCGGAAACTCTTGAGGGAACCGTCTTTAACTACCTGGCAGGTCCGTCCCTCGGGGGTCAGCTCAGACTCAGCTTGTTTTCAGTGTCCGCTCGCTTTTCTTTCGAGAGCCCAGTTTCCACAAACACGTCCACATTGTACATGCGGCAAACCTATCTGACTTTTGCTCTAAAGAAAGAAGAATCAGTGTATTCAGCATATCACACAATGTTTAGAAAATAGATTTGTTTTCCCTCTTGCTGACTTTGAAGTCAATAGTACACAAACAAACTGTGAAACATCAAACTACCATCAAAGGTCGTTTTCTCTGAGGGAAAACATAAGTGTTCTTTTACTAAAACATGTTACAGAATGATTGCCAAAAAGCACATGATAGAAATTGGCCTTTCAATTCGGTGGCTCCTGTTTCATCTCGCCTGGAAATTGGATTAACTCAAAGCTTTTCCTTTCTCTTTTCTCACTTTTTTCCCCCTATTTATATTTCTAAGACCCTGAGCAAAGTCTTTCATCTAAAAATTCATAGACTAACCTCCTTAAAATGCATGGCAGAAGATCTGAATATCCATTTTGGCACATGTTCCTAGAATTTTCTCTGTTCAGTGTTATTTGAATTCTTCTCAAATAAGTTCAAAGAAGTGTTACAATCTGCACTATGTGTATAGTCCCTAAGACTGAACTGCAGTTTTAAAATCTCATATTCATTAAATGGGCCACATACATGGCATGAAACAGAATGGGAAATTCGACCAGGAACAGTATGATGTGATCTACATCTTGCAACTCAAACCAAGCAATCTTGTTTGATATGGAATATTTTGGAGTCTACTATTATTATATACTTGTCCTGTTTGAAATGGCACTCTTCTTTTTAAATACTAAAAGTTCTACCAGTTGGATTTTTTATTATAGACATAGGCCAGCCAGAATTATAAAAATAAGAAGAAAAAAAAAGATACTGAAATTAACCCCATACCATCTAACCCAATTAAATTCGGTATCATTATATTCTACTTCTATTTATTCTATCCTGCCCTGCTCTACTGTACCCTACCCTCTCCAGTTTATACTAAGCTGGTCTCAACATGTTCAAGGAAAATCCCTGGAGATTGTAGGGAACACAGAGGTGATAGTAACACTACCTATCTGAAAGTGAATGTTTTCGTGTTTGCACGTGCTTAGGGCATTCTGAACATATTTTACCAGGACCCGGGTAGAGGACAAGACATGGAAGATACCAAATAGACAGTAAGGGATTTACCTCCCTGGGGGTATGTGTTTGCATTTCAATGAGGATGAGATTTGGAGTATGTGCATATTCTAGTAGCTGTGAACTCAGAGATACTGGTCTTACGCATCCCTGAAGACATCCGTGTATATTCCAAAGGGTAAGAACCCAGGATCCTGCCCCTTCCCTCCCCCATGCTTTTATTCACACTAGAAAGGGGATGTGGAAGCTGTACATTTCCTCAGTGAATCCCCAAGTTAGTATTTTGGGGATTCCCCACCTGTGGTATCGAGCCTGATACATAGAGTGTACCCTGTGGCTCTCAGCACATCACCCGAATCAGGCAGAGATTAGAGCAAGGAAAACATATGGTCACTGCTCTAACCAGGAAAAAGTAGCCTATCCCTGGGTTAGAAGCCAAGGGACCACTTTCAGGATCATGTGTGAATTAATGGATGATAGGTGGATAGATATTGATGCTATAATCAGAGAAATAAGTAAATGTCCTCAGAAAAATAATGACCAGCTAGGAGAAGATTCAGGGCAAGATGCAGCACAGATGACGCGGGGTGAACTGAGCAGACACTGAAGTCGTTTTCTTTTCCGGATGAGGTAGAGTAGAAAGAGCGCTCCAAGGAAGCAGAGGAGGGCAGAGGAATAAATCACGGATGGAGGACGGGGGCCAGGTCTGCCACAGAGGGGCTCGATGACACGGGAGCTTCATGGAAGGCAACATCAGAAAGGGGGGTGCAGTGCTTGGGGGACCCTCTGACACAGGTGTGAGAAGTGTGTGTAGTTTTGAGTCCACTGGGACTTATTTCAGATGGTTGAAAACAGAATGACATGATTAGAGATTTAATTATTTTTTTGTCAAGGAATTTATCTTGCAGACCTGAGTCGACCTGGCTCTCGATAGGCTTATGTCTATTATTTAACTGAAAATTAAAATATCTGTTCCAAACTTCAAAAACCTTCTTTGATCTTTTGTGTCGGTTCCACCATCTAATGTTTTTACAAGAAACCTAATTTTGAGGGAAGCTGCTGAGAAATACTGCCAAAGAACATGGACTCATTTCTCTCTAAATACTTTGAATTCAGTGAAACTGTGAAATTATTAATCTCAGAAAGGTCTAGTAATTCATAGTCCAGTTCTTCCAATATCCCTGTTGTTTTCTTAGGGTTGTCATAACAAGGTACCACGTGGCTGGAGAAACAGACACTTATTTCTCAATGTGTTGGATTCTGAAGTTCAGGGTCAAGGCGTCACGGGGCTGGTTGCTCCTGAGTTCGGTCCTCAGTGTGTGGATCTTGCTGTGTCGTCTCTCTGGGCACACACACTGTGGTGCCTCCTCTTCTTCTTAGAAGGACCAAGTGGACAATCCCACCCCCAACACCCATCATGTAGCTCAATTCATACCTTAGAGACTCCACTCCAAATACAGTCACATCGAGGAACGGGAGTTCAGCATGTGCATTTTCAGGGGACACACGCTTGTGTTCTTGTGTACCTGTGATTCTTAAACCATGTTTCCTGACCCCTGACGCTTATTTCTTCCCAGGTACAGTGCCATCGTGTCTTCCAGGGAGGCAACATGGGCACGATTTGTACCCTTTTACTTTTAAAGCCGGTTTACATATTGAAGCATCCGTGGAAGGAAGAGAATATTGCAGTGCAGTAAGATGGAATGAGTCTCTCTTTCTGGCTTTCAAATCCTTTATTTTTGCCCCTTTTTTCCTGATACGCTATCTGAAGTTTGTTGGAAAATGGACAGACAGATTTTCCATGGAAGTGAATAAATCTTCAGGAGATACATAAAAGAAAATGACTTTCCAGTTTTACTGTTTTGTTTGTTTGTTTGTTCTTTCTGGTAAAAACAGCACACAGTGGGGTTTCAGGGCTTTTGGTCTAGATTATTATAAAATAAATTATGTGCCTAACTTTTCTCTTTTTTTTCAGAACTCTTAAGGGAGTTGTCTTTATTTTTCAGCCATCCTATTCCCGAAAATTATATAGTTATTTAAAAATCACCAAGTTCGCCCCAAATTAAGACGTCCTCTGTGCAGATCCCAACACACACTGTGTAAATCAACAGATGTTGTATCTACGGCGTGTGCCGACAGTATGCTGTCAGATGAACACGAAGGAAAGACGCAGTCCTTGCCTTAAAGGAAGCTATCCACGAGTGGCTGGTGCAAAATAATAATGAAATTCCTTAAAGCAGCAAAAATTATTTGCAAATGAATTATTTTTCATTAAATTACCAAAGATCTCATTCTTATGCTGGACAGAAGCCTTATGAATTAAAAAATGCAAATTACCAGCTTGGAAATAAAAGCAGATCTATTTTATTTCAGTGAATTTGCAAATATGTGCTTGTCTTAGGAGATGTGGCTTTACAGAACCTGGGAAGTATCTCAGGCCAAATCTGAGGAGGGAGGTGTGTCTGAGGTCGTCCATCAGAACCGTGAATGTATAGGATGCAGTATCTGCTGCGCCCCTGGGAGCTATTGATCGAGAACAACTCCTGTTAAGGACTCAGGGAATCTTTCCTGCATTTCTAAATCTTACTTTGGTCAGTCTCTGAAGAAATAGTTTTCCAGGTTTGGAAGAAGAAAAACCTCCAAGAAAGGAAAGCTGTGCTTTCTCTGGGATCTGCCATAAAAGTAAGTGTCATGGAAGGACGGCAGGCAACCACTAAGAGAAGATGGAATGACAACAGGAGGTTGGGACGGAAGGTGGGAGCTCTCTGGACTGGAGCAAAACAAGCAGTGACCTCGGGTTCCGGCACTGCTCTCTGAAATTTAGAGAACTTAGGGGCACCTGGGTGGCTCAGTGGGTTAAAGCCTCTGCCTTCGGCTCAGGTCATGATCTCAGGGTCCTGGGATCGAGGCCCACATTGGGCTCTCTGCTCAGCAGGGAGCCTGCTTCCTCCTCTCTCTCTGCCTGCCTCTCTGTCTACTCATGATCTCCCTCTCTGTCAAATAAATAAATAAATAAACCTTTAAAAAATAAAATAAAATTTAGAGAATTTTAAAAACAAGAAATGTAAACATGAATTTATCAGAGAACCACGTGAGTCTTCTGTTGAGGCTTCGATCAGCCAGTATGGGACTCAGCCTCCCGAAGTAAACACCTGCACTCCTGGACAAAACAGACCCAAGGGTCGTCTGCAGGCAAAACTGTCGGAGGCTGCAGGAGGGAGCCCACAGGGGCTCTGGCCAGGCCTGCTAGCCCAGGGAGCCGGAAGGCAGAGCCCACAGAGCCCAGCTGTCTCGCCGCGTGAAGGTGACAGGGCCCAGAGCGCAGAGCCTCTGACCCAGAAGCATCTTGCCGGCCACCATATAACGAAGAGGAGCAAAGCCACATTGTCCCCCTGATGGTCCGTCTCCTGAGAATGTTCCCTCAACCATTCCCATTACCTCTCCATTCTCATGCTCCACATCATCCTCTGATGTTGCAGCCAATCAGAGCATTTCTCGTCTTGTTATATACTATTCCAGTGTGGAAAATTCATATAGTATTCACATTACCATTCTGTGTCAGATTTATCCCTTGATCTACGCTTTAAGGGAAGAGAATACTATGTTTCTGTCTTTGAATAACCTTAATTAACATAGTATTCCCCCCTCTCACTCTCTCTACCTCTCTATCTCTCTCTCTATTATTTATGTATCATCCATCATCTGTTTATCAAATATCTATCTATCTATCTATCTATCTATCTATCTATCTATCTATCTATCTATCTACCTACCTATCTATCTTTGTGGCATAAAGAAGAACTTGTTTTTATGGGTCATTTATCTAAATGCAAATGCACAGGTGAAAAAAGCTTTTGAAAAGGAATGAAATTATTTTTGATCTCAAGTGAAAGCTTTTCTGAGTAATTAAAATAGTGGAACATCAGAAAGAGTTAAAGATCATGACATTTTTTTAAAACGTGATGCTCAGTGTTGTAAGTTCTCAATGTCCATCTTTCAGACTAATGGGAAAAATTAGGCAATGATTTACACAATAAATGGTGTTCACCAAAAAAGGATAAATTTTACCCAGTCTTTTTTTTTAATTTTTAAATTTTGGATTTAAATTCAATTAATTAACAGAATGTATTATTTGTTTCAGGGGTACAGGTCTGTGATTGATTAGTCTTATATAAAAATTTTGCGCAGTCTTAATGGAGAACTAGATTTGTTTTCAATAAAACAGTAATCTTCATATCCTTTTCCACAAAAAGCTAAAAATGTCATTCAAAGGATGAAATGCAACAATTTTGAATTTTATTCTCAGTCAGCTAAACATTTTACATTCCCTTGTGGTAAGCAAATCTGTGAATCTGGGTCGCAGCCTGTTAGAGTACGGATAGAGAATGTCAATTATAATTTTGTTCTTCTTCCAAAGGATCAAACTTGAGGTTAATAGAATCACACTGAATAATGAAGGAGAATGTCCAGACACATTTTATTAAAAAAACATGACCTCTCAAAATTCAATTATATATGTGCTCAATAAGGAAGTTTAACTCAATTACAATGACTCACCAAAATAGTGTAAAATAAATCATTCCAGATCTCCAAATTCATTATGGCATTACTCTGAAATCTCACTTTTCAAATTATATTGGAAAACAAAACACTGTTCTTTCACTTGGTATTAACCTTTCGGAACGTAGTCAAAATTTTTGCCAAATATGTGCTACCTCCTCTCACATTTTTACAACACACTTATACAAATGTAGAGATGATGTGGTTTCTTGTCTTTCCTGCTGTGTCCCAGCCGCACAGGTGAGAGTGAGTGAGTGGCATGGAACGAGTAGAGCTTGCACGCTCACGTTCCTAAGTTTTACCCACGTTTCCACAGCAATGTCCTTCTTCCCCTCAGAGCCACCATCCCCTTACGTAATGGTTAAGCTCATCTTCAACCTACAGTAGGTTTTACTCCCATGTATATTTCCTGGCTACACAGTTAGACAATCTCTAAATCACTCTCTGTCCCACGGATGACTTTTCTTGCCTTCTAATCCTCGTCTGTGCTTTGACTGTGATTGGAAGACTTTCCCCTCCTCTTGGCCGGCTGGACTCAGCTTCATTCACAATTCAGTAAAGAGCACAACTTTTTTCTCCAGAAAGCAGATTCTGAGCTCTAACACGGCCTTCTGTGTGATTCCCTGGGCTTAGTTGGATTATAAAAGTTTTATACAGAATCCAATTATTTCTGTATCTTGACTTCCTCGGACCCTCGCCGGTCTACCGCTGAGTTATGAGGTTAGTAAACAGACAGTCTGACTCACCGAAGTGGACAGAATGCACAGCGCAGAGTAGGGCTTTCATCATACCCGATCAACAAAGAAATACTGTATCTGGAGCTCCCTGTGATGCTGCTGCTATTACTGCTTGGATCACATAAGGCTTCTCCTTGACCCACACCCCCTGCCCAGATAAAATCATTAAACCTGAATTCATCTCCACCGTGTATTGTTTCACTGGGCTCCATGTTAATGAGAAGAAAGAAGAAGACCTTCCACCAGTATCCAGCAGTCCATGTGACTAGTATATTCAACGTCCGAAGAGTTATAAAAATGATATATTTTTACAAAGAATTGTTATAATAAGGAAAATTGTTATTTCCCTGTAAGATTTTTAGAAATTGCAGTTTGTACCAATTTTGCTTTTATTTCATTTTGAAATGTCTAATGAAAAAACATTGAAAACATCAACAGCTATGAAACAATAAGCCTGTATATATCTTGGGAAATTTACTTTAGTATAGGTTTATTTTAAAAATAAGTATGTTTTGGTAGTCATAGCATTTGACGCTCTCTTTGGGAGTAATGGGCAAAACATTACTTTTAAAAAAAATGTATAATTTAGCAGGGGCAATTTCCTTTAAAAGATTCTTTTTCTTGAATCTGTTTTCCTACTGACATTTCACTCCGAACATTAGTTTTGATTACAAATATGCATTTTAAAATTCCTATCAAGTGGATAATTATTGTTTACTTTCTCCTTTAAAATAATTTTCCTCATGACGTACTTGCATATGTAAGGTCTGTCAGCCTCCTGAAACCAGCAGTCCCCACCAGAGAAGACCACTTGCATTCCTTCCAGTAATTTCTGCTGCTCATTCATTGCTATCGTTTCTCCAACAAACCAATCAGGAAACCCAACAGTACTCATACTGTTCATCTTGTTGATTGCATTTTAGTCTGTATGCCCCTGCTTACTGCTATCCTAAATTGATCTCAGGGCCCAGCCAGAGTTTGAGGACATCAGATAATGTAAAGTTGTGCTCAGCATCAGCCAAGGTACCCAGTAAATCATTATCACCTTTGTTTTCTATTCCTTTTCCTGAAGTCAGGGTCTTCTACCTGCTCGGGGTTTTAGAACATATTACTACAACATGAGTAGAGCAGATGGTCTCACTACTTTCTAGGGTGGCTTACATTTTCCTGAAGAGCCTGATAGAAGTGATGGACGGGTCCATGTGGGTGAATCCGGAATGGTGAGGCGGTAATACAGAATGTATCGGGGGACGGGGAGTCTGCTGACGTGGTCATGAAGGCTTTCATGTTCAGTCTTCCCCAGATTCTGCACAGCACCAGAAAATAAAGCCAAGCATTGCTTATGTTTCTATCACAGTCTTTCAAAATGTGATTTTATCCTAAAGGCAAGATCTGCGGAAGTAACAAAATGGCAATAAACCTAAACTGCCTTTAAACTGTATTCCTTCAGGGAATTTGAGAAGGCACAGGATTCAAAAGCATCACTTGTTTGTAAAGTAATTTAGGACCTCATAAATGCAGTCTGCTTTACTGTTAGAGGTGGGAACAGGTGTTTCTGACTGGTCTGGGACAGCCGTCACCGACACTAGAAGGGGGGCTTGAAAAGACTTCACACAGCAGGTACTTGACTTGAGCAGATTTCCACCTGCAAGCAGTTCCTGCCATTCTGTTCTCTCCAACAGAAGAGTGAGTCAGACAGCCATGGGGGGTGACAAAGTAGCACAGAGGTCCCCCCGGATGGCAGAAGACAGCCTGCGAAACGACACCAAAGGGCCAAATCATTCGCTCTAAATGTGCCCAGCAGTTTCCTGATACCAGGATAAAGGCAAGTATGGATCGTCTGCTAGGTCCTTAATGTCACGATCTCAGGTCCCTCTTACCACCTCCAAACCTACCCCTTCCGATTTAGTTATTTATCAGGTGAGTTAGGAGACACCATCTTTCGGTCCATAATGGGGCTGTGAGATCGTATATAAAGACCCCAGAGGGAAATGGGGTACTTCTGTGTGCTGCCTTGTAACTTGGAATCAATTTTGGCTTCCAATTGGATGCAAGAACTGCAACATATGAAATCTTTAAAAATCCAGTTTTATTATGTCAAACTTGCTGGTTAGCGCTGCGTGTCCCTTCCATGACTGTGTGTATGGGGGAGGGCTGAAATCAGGCAAAACAAGATGATGTAGAAAGCAAAGCAAAGCAAAGCAAAGCAAAATGAAAATCTGTGCTGTCTCTCAGCTCAGTATATATTTGAAATCATCGTGTGGAAAATGTGAAATATGGCACCAGAGCTCACGTTGGTATCTTCATCTCCTTGACATTTGGGAGTCTAAAACCAAATATCAACATTTTTCAGCAGACTATAACCAAATCCTGACAACATCACCATCGCGATGTCTGGGATACAATCGGCTGGGAGGCCACCTTGTAAGTAATGCTGACAGAAGGTTGCAGGCTGAGAAAGTTGGGTCTTCAGGAATGAACGAGGAGTCCTAGAAATGGTAACTACTGCGTCATCTGAAAACACCGTGGGTTTGCATGTTTATTGAAGCCCATTTTCACAGAATATAGAATTCTGAGGAGGAAGTTTATTTCTTCTGCTTGTTTTGGTTCTGTTGTTTGGTCCAGCATTCAGAGTTGTTACATGGCGGAGGATTCATTTGTTGAAAGCTCACTCCTCCGCATCTGAAACATGAGTTCAAAGACAGGTGATTGAGGAAAAATACAACCGCGCTCATTGTCTCAATGTGATCCTGCAAATCTGGATCCGGAAGGTTCAGTGACATATTCACTCTCCCCTGGTAAAGCCTACATTTGGCAAAGTCACCTAATCAAAGCTGAAATATGTCAGAAGAGCAATTCGTACAATTTGGGGCTGGTACATGGGGAGAGGGTAAAGAAAGCCGCCTAAGGAACCTGTGGAAGCAGGAAGAAAGGGTCCCCAAAGGAAAGAGAAAGCATCCTGAAGGAGAGTAGCTGAAGACGATTGAATAAACGGACTCCGAGCCAGGAAGCCCAGCAGGAAACGGCGAAATCCCCAGGGTTAGCCGAAGAGAGGGCTGCTTCTTCCCCAGCAGGTGGAGAAGTGAGGGAGGGACCCCTGGGACATGACAAGATCCACAGCTTTAGCACAGGAAGGGGCAGGCCCTTAGAGGAGGAAGCCAACCATGGCCAGCCCCCTCTCTCGCCCTTCCCTGGGGGAGCCTCCCCTTGCCGGGATCCTGGCCCAAGCCCAGGACAGCATGGCTACGTGGAGGTGATCCAGAACAACCCGCCGAAGCCCCACGCAGGACGAAGAGGGCCCCGGGGACTCAAAGGAGAACCCCAAACACAAGTGATGAGCGTGTCCTACTTCCCATTTGTTTTCTCCAGACCTAAAGCAGGGACGTCCTGGAGAGCTTGTTTCTTGACTTACACACAGAAGGAGAGAGAGAGAGAGGAAGGAAGGAAGAAAGGAAGGAAGGAAGGAGGGAGGGAGGGAGGGAAGGAAGGAAGGAGGGAAGGAAGGAAGGAAGGATTGAAGGGAGAGAGAGAGGGAGGGAGGGAGAAAAGGAGAAAGGAAGGAAAAAAGAAAAAAAGAAAAGAAAAGAAAAAAAATGAACAAAAAATGAAACTTAGATACTTTTATTGCTTCTCCTTACTGAGTATTTGGGGGTTTTTTTGTATTTCTTTCTTTCTTATTGAGGGAACTGCTCGTGGTATCACTCTGTATGTGGCTATGTATGCGGGATGTACACGGTTTAATCTTCGTACCCGCAGACCTAGGACACGATGGGATCTCAGAAATGCGTGCTGGATAAACGAATGCGCGAGTGCAAAGGGATGCGAGCAAACATGGATGCGTCACATACGGGGTTACGGCCACACAAAGCCCACAGTTAGACATGGTAAAATGCCCGTATCCTAGCACATCGCTGACACCTGGAGGGCACAGAAGGGGGCATGAGTTGTGCCTCTCCCCCATATTTCTGCCTGGCTTCCGAGGAGAACCAGTATCTTCCCGAACCTCTACGCTGCCCGCCCCACGTGGACTTGACCCCAGGGAGCGCGGCAGGCTGAGCAGGGCTGTCCCGGGCCTCGGCTGCAGGGGCCTGGAGGGTTTGCGGGGCGCCTCCCGCAGCTGCACTGTTTCTTTTCTTAACCACAAGGCAGCGGCTTCCCTTCCCACCTTCTCTGCCGTCTCCCCCTCCTGGCTGGGCAGCTGGGCGGGGGCCCGGAGCTCACGCACCCTGCAGGCTACTCTCTCTGCGGCTTCCGCTCCGGCTGCGCCCAATGCGCTGCTCGCAGGCTTGGCATCCTGAGCCACCCTGAGCACTGGATGTGCTGGGGTTGGGCCCTCACCCCCTGCCCGACCCTCACCCTCCCTCTGGGTAATGCTGTGCTCAGATCGGGGGGCCCGAGAGGATGCACGGGAAGAGAGCAGGACCTCCGCCAGGGGCAGTACACCTGGGTCGCCTGCTCTAAACCAGGTGTTCACACTGGGGATATTACACCTGAGCCGCCTGCTCTAAACCAGGTGTTCACACTGGGGACACAATACCTGAGCTGCCTGCTCTAAACCAGGTGTTCATACTGGGGACATTACACCTGGGCCGCCTGCTCTAAACCAGGTGTTCACACTGGGGACATTATACCTAAGATGCCTGCTCTAAACCAGGTGTTCACACTGGGGACATTACACCTGGGCCGCCTGCTCTAAACCAGGTGTTCACACTGGGGACATTACACCTGGGCCGCCTGCTCTAAACCAGGTGTTCACACTGGGGACACAATACCTAAGCTGCCTGCTCTAAACCAGGTGTACACACTGGGGACATTACACCTGGGCTGCCTGCTCTAAACCAGGTGTTCACACGGGGGACATTACACCTGGGCCGCCTGCTCTAAACCAGGTGTTCACACTGGGGACACAATACCTAAGCTGCCTGCTCTAAACCAGGTGTACACACTGGGGACATTACACCTGAGCTGCCTGCTCTAAACCAGGTGTTCACACGGGGGACATTACACCTGGGCCGCCTGCTCTAAACCAGGTGTACACACCAGAGACACTATACCTGATTTGTCAGCTCTAAATCAGGTGCAGACACTAGACCTGGGCCACCTGCTCTAAACCAGGTGTTCACACCAGGGACACTGTACCCGGGCTGCCTGCACTAAAGCAGGTATTCACACGGGGATACTACACCTGGGCTGCCTGCCCTAAAGCAGGTGTTCACATGGGGCACTATACCTGAGCTGCCTGCTCTAAACCAGGTGTTCACACTGAGGACACTACACCTGGGCTGCCAGCTGTAAACCAGGTGCTCACAGTGAATTGCAAAGGTGCCTTTTGTGCTTGCTCAACTGTTGATCAAATGGACTTTGTCACCGATTTGACTATGTATCTCAGTGGATCTGAGAAGAATCAGCAGTGAAGGGGAAGCCCCAAACCTCTGATTGTGGAAATTGAGGATTTGCTATTAACTTTTATCAAATCATGATTCAGCCAAGAAAATCTTTAACTTCTCTTCTGACTCAAAAATTCTGCGAGTCTATGAATTATTAAAATCGGAAAATACTTCCTATGGACATGAAACATAAAGATCCTTTATTATTATTGTTAGTTATTTATGTTATGTTAAATTAACTATAATGTTAAATTTCAAGAGTCTAATAGCTGACACCAAAATAGTTTCAATGATATTTCGAAAGATCATTCTTTTGTGGAGTTTCTACAGTCTTAACTTTTAATCCATCACTAATGGTTGACTTTTCCCCAGATACTTTCATATAATCCCCATTAACATTCTGTCATGAATTAACACTTAATTAAAATATATAATCATGCTTTAATTCCTTGCTTGTTTCCCTAAATTCCTTGCTCTTTATTAATACATAGCAGAGGATAATATTTGCATTTTAATTAACTTCTTCATACTTAATAATCATTTGTTATTGCCTTTGTATCTGTTCACAAACAATAGCTAATTCCCTAATCTATTAATCTATACTCCCACTCCACAATTGCTTTATCTTGTAATTTCTCACTAAACTGGGAAAATATTTACAAGGGCTTTCTTTCTTTGTTAAATGCTTTTCAAAATTATTGCTGTATGTTTCGGGAAAGCTCACCATATTAAGTTGCAGAATCCATCAATCTGCTTAAAATTTATATAATCTGGGGAGAATGGGGGCCATGTAAAAAAATTAGGATGTTAATAAAACCTCGTATATGATTTCATCGCTTTGGCACTTTTGACAAGAGGATCCTTTCATTTTACGATATGCCAAATCAATACTACTTTGATATAAATAACAATCTATTGTTTTCCTATTCTGGATTCTTGCTCCACAGGGAAACCAGAGCTTCCTCTTTCTTAGTAGTGAATCAATCCTGGAACATTCCTGAACTGTAATCTTGAGCAACGTGCCTCATTACTTTCAATGAAGAAGGTCAGTGCTTTGTCAATAATAACGCCCGGCTTCCCTGTGAATACTCAGGCTCTGGATCATTCTTAAAAGGCTTTTTGAAACACTAATTGAAGAGAAAAAGAAAAAAGTTTCTAAAGAGACATTGTCTTATTTAATTAGTAAAATATTAGAACCACAGCTTCATATGGACATAAAATGAACCTATGCCAAACTTTTACTTAGCTCATTAACGAACGAGTGACCCCGTGAGGCGCTGACACGGCCCCAACACTGCTGTGGAGGGACCTAGGGACCTCTCGACAAAGGAGAGTTCGAAGAAGGTGTTAGTTTCGAAAGGGATGGACGAGACACAGGCCAATCAAGCCCCAGCATTCAGCTGTTTTTGCACCGACTGGGGATTCTTTGCACTTCCAGCAGAACAGGAGAAACTTCATAGGCCCCAGCATTCGGTTGTCTTTTGCACCGACTGGGGATTCTTTGCACTTCCAGCAGAACAGGAGAAACTTCATAGGCCCCAGCATTCGGTTGTCTTTTGCACCGACTGGGGATTCTTTGCACTTCCAGCAGAACAGGAGAAACTTCATAGGTTCCTCTGCCCCTAGAGGGTTACAGGGTAGCCCATTTAATTAAAAAGAATCAATCGAGTTTTAAGTCCAATACGTCCTTTTTTAAGTGTCAGATAATTTTCCCGACAGTGCTGTCGAACAGGCAAGAAGACAACACGAAGTGTCCACGCCGGGCGCTGGGCGCCGTGGGCCGCGTCCAGACGGGCGGGCCGCTGCGGGCGCAGCTCCGTGGATCCTGTGCGCACAGGGGCCCCACACCGGCAGAGGCTCTCACGGCTGCTTTCACGAGTATCTAGAAAACAGAAGCTTGGGGGGAAAACTGATTTGTAAAATAGTACGTAGAACAAGAGAAAAGAAAGCAAGGTCTCTTTGGGTTCACGGTCTCATGTCCCGAACGACTCCGGGTGAGCCAAGCCCGGAGCAGTCCATCGTGGGGACCCCGAGAGTCGCCGGCCGCCCTTGGCCGCCACCTGCTGCCCTCATGCGCTCCTTCCTCTGAAGGCAAGTCAAACACCGGCCACGTTCACCTCAGACCGGGGTCCCGCCTGTGTCCCCGGAACCCGACGGCCTCGTGCTTGTGGGGTTAAGGCCTTCCCGCCGCCGTTCCCCTTCCGCTCTGCGTCTGCGGACCAAGCGGGTTCGCGGCCCCACGGAAAGCACTGGTCACCGGCCCCCGCACCGGGGGAACCCGAGTCCGGCCGGGTCCCTCTGTGGAGGCGGCTGGGGACCGACGGCTAACAGACTGCACGCACCGGGCCGGGCCTGCAGCGGAGTCGGTTCTGGAGCACGGCCGAGAGGGACCGCGGCGGCGCCGGGCGGCTCAGTGCGTTAAAGCCGCGGCCTTCGGCTCGGGTCATGATCTCGGGGTCCTGGGATGGAGGCCCGCATTGGGCTCCCTGCTCAGCGGGGAGTCTGCTTCCCCCTTTCTCTCTGCCCGCCTCTCTGCCTCCTTGTGATCTCTCTCCCGCTGTGAAATAAATAAATAAAATCTTAAAAAAAACCGCGCTGTCTGGCACACACAGTGAGCACTCCAGCTTCTTCTTAAGCCCCTCTATGCATCGGTTTACTCTAAGATGATTTGAGAAGCATCTTTCATGACAGTAGACGTGAGAGACTGCAGGAGACTCTCAGCAGTGTGTTCTCATTTATACAACACTATTTATTGACCGTTTAATTTGCACCGAGTGCTTTCCTTGCTGCCGGGGTTCTGAGGGCTCCCAAAAGACGAAGCTTGTGCCCTCGCAGAACTAATTTCTAACAATAAAGAGCAAGTCCATGCAACATAGAAGGTCAGTCACCGAGTGCTCTTGCCGAGATTGCGGTACAAAGACCACACGCTTCTCAAACCCCCTCCAATCCTGTTTGTGTTTCTCTCAGTTGCTTTGCAAATCATCGGTGTCCTTCATCACATCCTCAGCCAGAATCCGGCTTTCCCTAGTTCTGGGAAACACTAACCTGTCTTCCATTTAGTCAAATCAACAAATAAGGAGCAAGTAACACAGGAGCACTTTCTCCATAGGCCAGGAGCACGGGTCATGGGTGAGGCCAGCCTGGGGCCAGGCCTGGGGTGACCCTCCCAGCCAGGGGACCTTCCAAGTCGCCATGGTCGCTGGCTTGCAGAGCTCCTGGTGCTAGGACCTTACACCGCGTCACCCCCGTCTCTTCCCCTCCGAGCTTCTCCAGGCTGGGTCGGGTCCCAGAGTCCTGCGTCTGAGTCCTGCCCCAGCCTGGGTGCCCAAAGCCCCCCTGGTAACGTCCTCCTGCGAATCCTGACAGAGCCTGTGAAATGTCCCTGTCACCCAGGATCGCCCAGCCTACACCAGAGCTCACGAGCTCGCCACAAAACCTGCAGTCACACCCCCACTGGACGGTCCTTGTCTAAATTTCCACCACATTTCCTTTCTTCATTGGTCAATGAACGTACACTGAGTTGCTGACTGATGGTTAAGAGCAGAAATCACAAAGATCTTGGGTAGATTTGATTAATAATGGCTGCGAACTAGAAAATCAAGTTAAAAAAACTAAATGCGGTTTGCTTACTTATCAAATGGGAATGAAAACCCTACTTCAAAGGGTCGTTGCAAACAGTGCAGTAGATAATCCAGTGTTTCCCAGGCAGTGAGCGGCTCACACCCGTGTGCTCCTTGCACGCCCAATGGGACCCCATTGGGGACCCCCCCAGCCCGGGGCCCAGCATCCTGGGAGAATATCATACTCCACATGATGATTAAAGAAAAGAGAAAGCCAGGAAGCCGCGTGATGCACAAACATCCTCGTGAGCTGTGCGACACCGTTCCGAGCTAGCTGTTGGTTACGCCGTGTGCCAAGTCAGAGGAGGACATGGAACTGGGTAGCGATTTTCATAACCAAGTGGTGCTCTGGATCAGGTTCTGAGGGGTCAGTGAGAAGCCACAGGCTCCTAGCGGGGGTGTTTTGTCCTGTGCTGTAAGTCTGGGACCCCGCTACACCGGCCCCAGTCCCGTGTCACCTGTCTTCTAGTGTTGACGGTCATGCAAGATACCGGGACCCGGACACCACCATCCGAAAAGAAACATAGATTTCACTCTTGGCAGTGAGTTCTTCCTGGGATGCTTCTGACTCTACCACAGTGCCTGCAGCCTTGACCACGATCCCCCGGGGACGCGAGATTTCCGGAGGCTGAATGCACGGGGAAATGCCCACGAAAGAGGCCCTGCTCTTCGTGCATTCAGTTCCTGGGAAGCGCCTTCCTTCGGGGGGTCTGAAGAAGGAACCGAGCCCCCAGGAGCAGCCCCAGACTCGCCAGGCCCTTCCCGGGGCACACACAGTGGGAATCCAGCAGCGGAGAGACGCTGTCACCTGTCACCTGTCACCTGTCCCCGGGCGCCGGGAACTTACCCTCTCCTCACCGGCCGAAGCCCCGCAGACCCCTCCGGGCCCCCCTCCGGCTTTCCAGAACTCTCTGTCTGCTCCCTGCGGCCATGAGCCCAGGACCGGCAGGCTCTCCCCCTGAGCACTTGGTTCTGCAGACCCTCTGGCCCGTCCCCGCTCGTTCCGCGGGACCCTCCCGCTGGTCCCGGGCAGGGGGGCTGATGCTCTCCTCCTGCCCGCCCGCGCTGGACGCCAGCGCAAAGGGCCTCCTGGCTTCTTGTCACCGCCCTGGGTCATCGTCGTTTGAAATGCCCAATGTCCTGCAGGGTTGTTTATTTTTAAGATTTTATTTATTTATTGGACAGGGAGAGGCACAGCGAGAGAGGGAACACGTGCAGGGGGAGTGGGAGAGGGGGAAGCAGGGCCGAAGGCAGACGCTTCAAGACTGAGCCACCCAGGCCCCCGGCCTGCAGGTTAATATAAACATGAAAATGCGCCCTGGGCGCCCTTGCCCTTGCTCACAGTCCGTGAATGTCCCCATTTCCTTTTAAAGGGCAGTGGCGAAGGGTGTCTGCGGTTGTTACTAAATGGGGAAGGGGTGTGCGAACAATCCCCAGGCGTCGTCATGAGCCTGGGCTCTGACATTTCACAGTGTTTCTCCCGAGACCAGTCTTCCTCGTGTTGCGGCCGTCAGCACCGTCTGTCCCCTTCGACAGCTTCCTTTTGTGTCACTCCTGATAAATTCTCATTTTGCATGCAAATGCTTTGAAAAGTGTAATCACTCGTTTATCGGACGGGTGTCTGTGCTGGGAGGGCTTGCAGTGCTGAGCACACAGGAGTCTGGGCACAAGTTCAAAGCGAGAAATCCTTTCCAGGCCCTCGCGTGGGGCCTGCCGTACGTGTCGCAGGAAACAGGTGTCTGACTCCTGTGATTCTCCCCTCTGGGAAGCTGACTCTGCCCCCCAGGTGTCGGTGGGGCTGACCCCTCGTGCTCGGCACTGCACCCTCCGCGGGATGGACACAGGCCCACCCCAGTCAGCCGGCCCTTCCTAAACACTCCTGACGAAGCTAGCTTATCCTTCCCCGTCTCTTTGGGATGGACTATGGAGGCAAAGTTCAACAGAATCTGGGGACGGTCTTCCGGATCCTCGTTAGCCGGGGATCGGTGGTACAGGAAGGGCTGCCCAGGGCCTGGGGTTGGGGCCGGCACCTGGGCTTGTTAGAGACGCAGAAGCCCAGCCCTCCCTGCTCCTGCACCCCAGGTGTTGGCTCCACCGTAACCGGATCTCAGCTGATTCACAGACTAACTGAAGCAGGAGAAGCCCTGACCTCAGGAGGTCAAGAAACAAAACAAGCAAACAGCACCTCTGTCAATATCATCTTGGTTCCAGATCCATGTCTTTAAAAACTGTAGCCCATCCCTGGATCTTCCAGTTCCATCAACGAACAAGTTGACTTCTTTATTTTATTTTTAAAGATTTTATTTATTTATTGGAGAGAGAGAGAGAGAGAGAGAGAGTGAGAGTGAGAGAGAGAGAACATGAGAGGGGAGAAGGTCAGAGAGAGAAGCAGGCTCCCTGCTGAGCGGGGAGCCCGATGTGGGACTCGATCCTGGGACTCCGGGATCGTGACCTGAGCTGAAGGCAGAAGCTTAACCAACTGAGCCACGCAGGTGCCCCAGTTGACTTCTTTAATTAACAGAGTGTGATCACTATTTTTTGTCTTGTGGATCCAAGTGTCCTCATTCCCCCAACAGCCTGGCTCATTTAATCCTCACCACAAAAGGAAGATCGACATTTAATCCCATTTAATACAAAAGCAAACCCCAGAGCAGGAAGGACAAATAATCTGATACCTGGCACAGGAGGGTTCAATCCGGAGTCTCCCTCTTCCAATCCTTCCCTGCCTGCCTGCCCTACCTGTGGGATGAGGGAGAACTGCTTTTTCCCACCAGGACAGTGACCGTCTGCATTACTGGGGGGGCACGAGGTGCCGCGCGTATCATGGGCTCTGCCCTGGAATGAGCCCAGGTGCTTGGGGTGTGGGAGCAGCCGCCGGGCCACGTCTCCCTGCACCGGTACTGTGGCCTGTGGCTCCTGCAGGGGAACCACGTCTCTCCATCTGGGGCAGGTGCGACACACACTCGCAACACACAATCGCTTCTGCGTATGTTCCCTGGGGCAGGTGCGACACACACTTGCCATCGCTTCTGCATGTGTTCAAGTCCCTCAAACAAAGGGAAAGGTGACAGACAGTTCATTTGTTTGACACAAGTTCTGTAAAAGGACAAAACAAAGACTCAATTTACTGATCTAATTTGCAGATTAAAGTCACTGCCATTTGTGGATTTAACCTTTTAAGACCATTCATGTTATAAAAGCCGCACACGGGAGATAAAGAACATCTTCAAATGTAAAACTTCCAAGCATTTGCATTGTTATACATTCACTTTTCAATGGGTTTTTCTAAAAGATCATATCTACTTGAAGGTTCCTTTTTTGCAGCAAAAAGGACTGAAAAAAGGTACGTTCTCTGAAGAGAGACAGGGTCATGGACAAGGTTAATTCGGTCAGGTCTTGCTTTGAATGGTTTATTACTGCCCGTAGTGTCATTCATTGAACTTTTTTTAAAGAGAAATTCACTAGGAATTTCAGCCGCACAAAAAATCTCTTCAAGTTACTGCACACACTTAAATTTCCTTTTTCTTGTTTTTCTACAAATGAATGATTGAAGTGACCGAAGGAGACTTTCACTTTGTATTTTTACAAAACTCCGAGGCCTCAGTGTGAACGAGGGGTCAGGGAGTCGGGGGGCTGGGCGGCTGCTTACACGTGTGTGAGTGGGCGCGTACGTGTCAGTGGGCGCAGAGACGCACAGTGAGTGGGTGCTGTGGCGGGGACTGACACCCGCAGACTTGCTCAATTTGCAAAAAAGCCATAGACTGTCCATTTGCAAAAAAGCCACCCGTGTCTGCAAAGTGCAGTAAAATGAGATGTGCCTGTGTTCAGGTGAACCTAGTCTGGGGGGAACGTGAGGCAAGCAATATCCCGAAGCTGGAAGACATGATAAATCAAATGGAACATGACTCCTCCCGCCTCATTCGGAGATGACAGTTAGCGTGTTCCTGTTATCCAGAACGACGTGAGGTTTTAAATGCTTTGACGTTGATGGCTATGCTGGATTCTCTGTTTCAGGAGGGCTTTAGTCTCTTGCTGCTCCTTGTCCTTGCTCTTCATTGTATAAATGCCTTTCATTTCTAGGTTTTAGGAGTGCTTTGCTATTTTTAACTGTCCTTCACTTGCATTTAAGTATTGATATTTGGTTAACTAAGACTGGCCATTAGCTTGAGTCTGGAACAACTTTCTTCCCAGCAACTTGACATTCTTTAATTAGCAGTACTAAGATTTTTTTTTTTTTTGGCTATGATTCATGGATGTGTTTGTCCTTCAGTTCTGTCTCTCCTACTCTCTCTCAAAAACCTACATGTAAACATACAGACATAAACACAAATACACCACGTTCACCCGCACATAGTAAACCCACATCTCAGATGTGCATTCAGAGAAATCTTTACTGTTTGAATTGATGTTTCTTATTAATCTATTGGCATGAAATCAACCTTGTCATCTACAGCTCCTATTACATTAACTCTGTGTTTCCAGTTGTCTGTGTCATGTCAATAAAATAGAAAAACTCATTCTGTAATTAATACAAGATGCGACCATTTCGTGGGACCATCTCATATATGAATCTATCTCCATCTATGTACCTAGGCAACATTTGAGTGGAAAGGCATTTGGTAAACACTGTTTGCATTGGGAAAATTATTAGAAATTACAGAAGGATCTGCAGCCCGTGTATTCACAAAATGCCGAATCTCTTCACGGTGTGGGTCGATGTCGGCGAAACCACGGGCCAGCGTCGCGGCCAGATGCCCTGCTCTATCTACAACGGACTGGATGTTTGTGTCCCCAGAATTTACATTTTGAGACCTAACCCTCAACATGTCAGGAGGTGGGCCTTTGGGAGGTGGTGAGGTCATGAAGGTGGAGCTCTCCTTAGGGGCTTAGTTCTGAATCAGAAGAGACAGGTGAGCTAGCGAGTGCACTTCCTACCATGTGAAGACCCAGCAAGAAAGCAGCTCTTCAACCACCAGCAAGAAGCCCTCAAGAGAACCTTGCATCCCTGAACCTAATCCCAGACTTGCAGCCGAAAGCTGTGAGACACAAGGGTCTTGTCTGAGTGCCCGGGGAACAGAAACTTCTTAGCGCGCTGAGCTCGGCCCTGCCAATGTTAACAGGCCCCTGCACTTCGTTTGACCTACCTGCTCGGACTGGCCCCTCTCCGATGGGTGTCTAAATCATAAGTTACTCTAAGTTAGGGGTAGAATTCTTCCTTCTAAACCAAAGTGCCCCTGAATGCGTTATAGATCGGAGGCTCTGTTAATTCTTTGCTGTAGTGTCTCAATTAGCCTAAATGGTATCTATAATGTTTAATTTGCTATTTTCTTACTGTTGGATCAAAATGATTTATTTACCTATTAATGTTTTTCCCCCTTAACTTCTAAATTCAGAGGCTTAAAAATGATTGTTTATTTCTGCTGGTATTTTTACATCCATATATGATCGTAAACGGTCTGCACACAGAGAATGAGCCCATATATTCAAGAGGCAGATAAATTCGCCTGATGCTTCTCAAAAAGCTATCGATTTCCACGAATGTCTTCTTTATCCATGTTTCATTGTTCAGCAGAATAAAGTGATAAACACACACATCTTTTGTAACCAGACAGTGAGTGCTGTGCCCCCCGCCCCACACACAGAGTGTACTTGAACCTCAAAAGAAGGCAGTGCTGGCATCTGTTTTCTAACCAGACCCCGTTCTTCATGATTCTTTCCAAAATTTGTGTACATATAACAACAGAGCTTTCGTACTGCCTTGCACTCCCCAAAACTGCTTAATACAATGACACTCACTCTTATGTATTGAAATGAGAAAGGAAAATATTGGTCTGGGGATAAAAAAGAAGAAAACAAAAAATTGAAGTCAAATACTCCTTGAAACTAGAGACGGTGGGGGGCGCCCCCCTCCCTTCTTGGTAACAATCTTGCCTCTGCCACGACATCCATGGGGACCATGGGCTCCTCGTAGCTTATCTGTGGATTCCGGGGGTGGAAGACGGTCAAGACCTCCTCTCTTTTTTTTTTTAAGATTTTTTATTATTTATTTACTTGTCAGAGAGAGAGAGAGATCACAAGTAGGCACAGAGGCAGAGGGAGAAGCAGGCTCCCCCCTGAGCAGGGAGCCCGATGCGGGGCCCGATCCCAGGACCCTGAGATCATGACCTGAGCCGAAGGCAGAGGCTTTAACCCAGCCACCCAGGCTTCTCGAGACCTTCTCTTAGTGTGAGGTTTAAACGCAGTGCATGCAGAGTTCGTAGCTTGGACTCGGCACATAGTACGGTGTTTCCCAGGCAGGAAACAACTCATGTCCAATCGCTTGTTTAATCACAGGCTCCCCCAACAGGATGTTGGCCATCCCCCGGGCCCACCGACGCGGAGTCTGTAAAGTCAGGCCAGGCTGAACCACCGAGCAGCTCGGAGCACAGTTGTTGCGTGTGTTGTTTTTAAACACTTGAGAAAAATTACAGTTATTTGAAAAGCACATTTAGAATCTCACTGAAAACAGATTAAAGCTTCGGTGTACACACATGCACACACACACAGATGCACACACACATGCACGGACACACATGCACACACACACACACGCACGCACTTTTTAACCATCCCGCGAATCACAGGCAAAACTCTTGGAAGCGAATTCGTTGTCTCTCTCATTGGCAGGCTTGGCACTGAGAAGACATGAACACGGACGAAAGCAGTGAGTCGGACGAAAGGCAGAAAGAGAGGACTGTCTGACAGCACGCAGCGAGCGGGATTCCCCACCCGCCCTTCCTGGGAGACGAGCGGGCGCGCTGCTCCTCGCACCCAGTCCCCAGGCCCCGCCGACGTGCTCTGCTCCTCGCACCCAGTCCCCAGGCCCCGCCGACGTGCTCTACTCCTCGCACCCAGTCCCCAGGCCCCGCCTACGTGCTCTGCTCCTCGCACCCAGTCCCCAGGCCCCGCCGACGTGCTCTGCTCCTCGCACCCAGTCCCCAGGCCCCGCCGACGTGCTCTGCTCCTCGCACCCAGTCCCCAGGCCCCGCCTACGTGCTCTGCTCCTCGCACCCAGTCCCCAGGCCCCGCCGACGTGCTCTCCAGCTCCTCCGAGCTTAGAACCTGGGTGCGGACTGCGCGACCCAACGTTGTATTAGACCCAAGTGGGCTGCCTTCCTCAAGCTCACTGCAGCAGACCTTGTCTCCCACTTTTTAAAATATGCTCATGGTTTAAAAAAAGACGCTGGTGCCCTTCATGCCACATTCACGGCGCTTTCTAAAGAGCAAGCGCATGGCCCTCTCCAGAGGGTCATATAAACCCAAACATAAAGCTTGCAGCCTTTAGGCTCTGGCATTGCCGCTTCGTGGTGTCCGCCAAAAAATGACCCCGAGAGACGTCCAGGTCCTCCAGCGTGGGCCCCGTGGCCGCTGCCCCGTGGGCCAGCCGGACTTGGGCTGCGTGATTCGGTTAGGGACCCTGAGATGGGCGAGCGTCCTGCCTTCCCTGGGGGCTCCTGCTGTCCCCACAGGTGTGCCCGGAAGAGGCAGCAGAGGGAGCTGTGTCGGGAAGAAGCCTGCCTGTCCAGACGGACCAGGTGCTCCGGGATGCTCCTTGGATGAGGACGGGGTGTCCCACCAAGGACGCCAGGCGGTGACCACAGAAACGTGAAAGGAAGAACTCGGACTCCCCTCCAGAGCTTCTGCACAAAACACAGCTCTGATGATGCTTCCTTCAGCCTCGGAAGGTCAAGGCGGGGCTTCTCGCGTGCAGAGCCCTAAGACAATAAAATGGCTTTGCGTGCACCAAGTTCATGGCCGCGTGTTAAGCAGCCATGGGAGGTGCACACGCAGCAAGCTCTGTCTGTCCGCAGTCCATCTGCGTGTCCGCGTGCGAGGCCTCCACTCCTTGTCACCCCCAAGCAGTATTCCGTGTGGATGCACGCGTTCTGTCTTTTCAGCATGGGCCGGGTGTCTGGGTTACGGATTTCTGGTCCCGGGATAGCGATGCCGCAAGCATCCAGGTTCGGGCTGTTTTCCGTGGTAATATGTTTTCATTTCTCTCGGGTAAATACGGAGGAGTGTGATTACTGGATTGCATGATAAATTATGTTTATAAGAAACAGCTAAAACATTTTCCCAAAGTAGCTGTATCGTTTTTCATTTCAATAAATCATGTGTACGCGCACCAACAACTGCCACTTTCAGGCAGTTTATCTCAATTTCTGTTTCTTCTTTTCCCAATTTTAACCATGTTTGTGTATGTGGAGGGGTATCTAATTTGCATTTCTTATGACTTACAAGTGTCTAAAATTCTGCCTTCATAGCTATAAAATCTACAAAACTGGTAGATTTGACTTCATGTATAATACAGGAAGGATGGAGGGTCGTAGCTTGCAGGAAGCTGCAAGAATAAAATGCTCGTGGGAATACAAAGACAGACCCGGGCACAAAGTAGGTATTCAATTAACGCAAATTCCCTTCTTTTGGTTTCAGAAAATAAAACTGCGTTGCTGACATCACGATACAACACAGCATGGTTATTCCGATGACTTTTACTTTAGTGCTTCTTATGAAATGAAAAATTTCCCTTTCTTGGTACATCAAGAAAAGTCATATTAGCAACTTTATAAGATTCCCTTCAAGGTTAATATGAAAACTCACTGAATTTAAGAATCTGATGTTCTCCTTGATTAAATTCCAGGATCTTTAAGCCGGTGAAGGGTATAATTTTGATTTCCAAAACTATCATTAAAATCCTGAAATCACTCCAAGACATGGCCATGTGTGATATTCTGGTGAAAATAATCTAATATTTCTCCAACATTGTCTGTGCGACATGCACGATGGTAAAATATGTAAACATGTGGTTCTTTGATTTTTATGGGAACCATTGATACACAGTTTTATACACTGACCACTTGACTGACAAAGACACTGATATTTAAAGTAGTAAGTGTCCTTCCTGATGTCACGAAACTAGAGCAATACTAGGCTTCTGAGTGGAGAAGATCTAAAACCATACAACCACATTCCTGACAGGACCCCAGAGAAGTACTTTGAAAAGAAGTTTTTGCTTTTCCTAAATCTTCAGGGTAATTTCAAATCAGGTGTGGGCAGGGAAGTTGGTCAGGCTGACTGACTGGAACAGGAATTCACAAGCCTCATCCCAGGCACAGAAAGAAGGCAGAGCCAAGGCCATGTAGATGCATAGGGACGCTGGTAAGAAGGGGTCAAGTGCAGGTCATTCCTTTAGGGAAAACATGGCTAATATTAGTAAATGTCAGTAACAAAACTAATAGGTCACACCAGGCACACGGTATACGGGAAGCCACGTTTTAAGCACCTGCTTCGTATGAAGTTGCTGACGGGTGACACCATTCCGTGGAGGGTCAATTCTTAGGATGCTCACTTTCAGACGGGGTCACCAGATGTAGAATCACCCAGCTCTTCTATGGAGGAAGCAGTTTTCCAATCCAGGTCTTCTGTGCTTTTCGCCCTGATTTTTGACCAACCTGTCGTGGGCCTGATACTTCCTTGTTTTTCAGGGATCTGTTTTTAAAATCTCCCCACTGGACAAAAGTAAAAAGGTTTTTGAAACATGTACCGAATGATCCTCCGTGGGCACGGAGACAAAGATGTCTGCAAGTGAAGTAAGGTAGCTGGTGGAGGTGAGCAGGATGAGGTGAAGGGGTTTGCGTCCCTGTGGCCGCCGTGAGGTGTGGCTTGACCTGCCCAGGAGGGGCATCTTCTGGGAAGCAGCCCAATGGGGCGGGGGCGTACCCCATGGCAAGCACCCAGGTCAGACCCCCACTTACCACCTCTTGGTGCAGCGTCTCTCAGCTTTGGGGGAAGGATCCGTATTCAATAAATCCCTGCTGGTGTGGACAATTGTAGGAACATCAAGGACAAATATAACAATGGTACACTGGTGAATTTGAGCGATTTCTAAAAATGTAGGAAAGGAGGAAGTATTATGCAAGGTGGACACAAAGGAAGGCATGAGCTTTATGAATGTATTTCATATGGTGACATTTGAAGAGTCTTGTGTTCATTAATGGTGGTAACAGCCAGATTTCTTGTCACTGATAAATACTTGGAAACGGGCACCTGGGTGGCTCAGTGGGTTAAAGCCTCTGCCTTCAGCTCAGGTCATGATCTCAGGGTCATGGGATCGAGCCCCGCATCGGGCTCTCTGCTCAGTGGGGAGCCTGTTTCCTCCTCTCTCTTCATGCCTCTCTGCCTACTTGTGATCTCTCTCTCTCTGTCAAATAAATAAATAAATAAATAAATAAATAAATAAATAAAATCTAAAAAAAAGAAAATATTAAAAAAATAAAAAATGTAAATGCCCCCATGAATATGAGGTAGGATATTCTGTGTATTACCAAGGGCAAGGTTAAACAAGCAATTTACCTGAGGTGAATGAAAGAAACAATACATCATATTCTTCATCACCTAGAGCTGGTAATATAGTTTTAAGCTAATGTTCCATGGTTCTCATTCAATTCATTTAGGGCTGGCTGTTTGTATATTTTTTAGTACTCAAAAAGTTTAGAAAAAGCTTAAGACAAGATATAAACATAACCAAAAGTAAAAAGGGTCGGTAAGCCAACGTTTCTCTAAATTACTGGTTAGTGCTGAAGACCAGCCTTCAGCCACCCAGTCCGCATTGGTTTGCATGAAGAACGCACACAGACAGTAATAGGATTCCCCTGCCAGTTTTCCCCAAACGTAACTATGGTCTGCTCACTCCTATGAGGAAGTGCACTGTCTGCGATGACTTCCCAACCAAACAAGATTAGAGTTTGCAGAACTTGCCTGTGATTTCTTATTTCCTGGGGTTCCAAAAATTGACGGGTTTTTTTCCTTTTGCAAGACATATTGTAAATATATGCAAATAAAAAGTCCCTTATATTGACGCTGAACAAATAATACATTTTACAAGAAGAGTTTTTGTGTAGATTTGTGTATAAACAAAAATAGATCTTTTTTGTCTGTGAAATAGAGAGACTACTAGGTCTCTCAAACTATTAGCAATGTACTTTTGCAATTAAATCTGTCTACTATGTCAAATAAATTCTAGAAACCTATCTCAGCGAGCTTAAAATAAAACGTACTTAGGGGGCACCTGGGTGGCTCAGTGGGTTAAAGCCTCTGCTTTCGGCTCAGGTCATGATCTCAGGGTCCTGGGATCAAGGCCCGCATCGGGCTCTCTGCTCAGCAGGGAGCCTGCTTCCTCCTCTCCCTGTCTCTCTGTCTGCCTCTCTGCCTACTTGTAATCTCTCTCTGTGTGTCAAATAAATAAATAAAATCTTTTAAAAATTAAAAAATAAAATAAATAAATAAAATGTACTTAGGTAAGTGCATTCAAAAAGAGAACCATGCCATCAGGCATCAAGAGAAAAGGGAAATTGAGCCAAATGATAGTTTTAATATGGTTAATGATGAATAGTAATTGACATTAATGAGAGTATAAATAAATTTGAGCATGAAGAATAGATATGCAGGGATACCTATTGCATTTTCATTCTTGTTATTCTTCATTCAACTGCATAGAGATTGTAACTTTTTTTCAGTTTGTTTCTATCAAGAATAATTTTGGAAAACTATTTAGAGTTTTTCATGTTTCCACAATCTTTGTTTCATCTTTCACATTCTGTTCATTATCATTTAGACAATATCCATGTAAATGTCCCTTATATCTTAATTATGGGACTGTTGTTAGTACCATTGAAATAGGTTTTCTAGCATACAGATATCTCCTTTCCTGCATGAGCAATTAGATTTTTCCCATCCAATGTTTTCGTTGCAAAAAAACAAAACAAAACAAAAAAGAGAGTGAAGTAGTAAATTGTCGTTGATTATAATCACAACATTCAAAATTATTATGGCAAAAAATACCACATATAAAAAAACATGGCATTTCATTTAGTTTTTGAGCCAAAGCTTACTGTGCAGTAGAACTTCAGATCATGAACCTCACTGTTGAAATACCAAGTACTATGGGAGAGCTAGAAATACATGAAGTAATTCCAAAATCTGTTGTTCTCAAATGTGTTTCCTCCTTACGCAGGTTTTTCCACAAGCAAATTCCATCTGCTGAGCTAAAACATCTTCTGAACCATTCACCATTGCACACATAAAAGGTGTATCTCAGGGTTTCTTTGGTTTGCTTTTGTTTTGCAGTACTCATCTGATAGACAAATGAGTGAACTGGCTGGACGTCAAGCGTACAGTAATTTCCAGTCCTGAATCGGCCAGCCGGGCTGGTAGATAGACATGCATACTGCTCATCTCCACCATACAGTGACGCTGCAGTAAAGAAAGCATGCGGACCGCCCAGACTGCCAGCTAAGGGAAAGCTAACTGCTAGCAAAATCTAAGATAGTAATGAACGCAAGTGTGTTGATTTGTTTATATCTTCATCATGTGAAGTCCAAAATGGGTATTCTGGTCAACAAGAGGCTCTTCTCTAAGAGTGATTCAAAGACCTGATTTCTTAAACTTTTGAGATGATGTTATTTTCAACACAGGACGTGCTTCACACGTCATCCACTCGCTTCTGTTGGCCGCACCTACATGACAGGAGGTGGGAGTTGCAATCTCACTTGTTCCCCGAAGAAAGAAGAAATGTGGATTTAATTAAAATCTAGCTAGGCTCTGTGTAGTGACAGGCTCTTCAGGAAAATGTGTGTGTGTTCAGATGCGGAGAACTAATTAACTCGGTTCCCAAGTGACAAAGGTCACTACACACTTGAGGACACTGATTCTTACCTGTTCAGGAATCGGGGGTCATATAAAAAATCTGACTACGGTTCTGGATCCTTGTCCCAGAAAAGCGTGTGAATGCATAAATGATGAACGTGCATCTATAGTACATACATAGATTACATTTTTAGGTATGCAATTTCCGTGACTTTGTAGTGTCCTGACGTTCTTTTTATTTTCTACAGGCAAAGAGCTCTTTGTTGGAGTTGCCATGTTTGTCCTCCTAAATCCTGATCACCTGAATCAGAAGGACTTGGGCCCAGGCCTTTCTCAAGTCAATGACAGAGCTTAAAAAAAGAAAAAAAAATTGAAAGAACTCTTAGAATTTCAGTGAAGGAAACTCAAGGAATTGGCACAAGAAAAGCATTTCTCATCCCAAGTTAAGAAGGGAAAAAAAATCTATTTATGATCAAAAAACTATATTTTATTTGATTTCTTTTGACATAAGATAGCTCTTCTAACAAAGTTCTTATCTTTAAAAATACTACTGATTTTATAGCTCACCATGTAACCCACAAATAATCGGATTGAAATGGTCAGAAGACCTGCATATCTTTTCAAAGAAGACCTGCAGATGCCAGCAGACACATGGAAAGATGCTCAAAATTATTATCATCAGGGGAATGCAAATCAAAAGCACGATGAGCTATCACCTCACGTATGTCAGAATGACTAAAATCAACAACACGAGAAACAACTGGTGTTGATGAGAATGTGGAGAAGAAGGAACCCTCTTGCACTGTTGGTGGCAATGCACACTGGTACATCCACCGTGGAAAACAGTATGGAGGTTTCTCAAAATCAAGATAGAATGACCGTATGATCCAGCAATTCTTCTACTGACTATTTACCCAAAGAAAATAAAACCACTAATTTGAAAAGATATATGCACTCTTATGTTTATTGCGGCATTATTTACAACAGCCAAGTTATGGAAGCAAGCCAAGCTTCTGTGGGTATTTATAGAATGGAATATTATTCAGCCATAAAAAAGCAGGAGATCTTGGCATTTGCAACAACATGGATGGACCTATGAGGTATGATGCTGGGTGAAATAAGTCAGGCAGAGAAAGACAAATACCATACGATTTCACTTATATGTGGAATTTTAAAAAATAAACAAATAAACAAAAGAGACAAACAAAAAACCCAGACTCTTAACTACAGAGAACAAGACAGTAGTTGCCGGAAGGGAGGTGGGTGAGAAATCAGTGAACTAGATAGAGAAAGGGATTTAAAAATACTACTAATTTTTCAAACATTTCCACCAAATTTCTTCCTATATTTATTCTATTACATTGAGCATTAAATCAAGTAGATTTTCATCTGGAAGCACATATCTGCGAGCTGACGGGTCTGTGCAATAGATCTGAAAGCAAATAAATGACAGAGATGTGGACGCAGTCTGATTATGTAGTTACGAAGCAACTGAACTCATAGGGTCCACCAGCGTGTCAATTCCTTCTTGTGGCGGGGCGCCAGCCTTCCGTCCCACGCCACGGGATGCTGGTGCCGGTGCAGCCGAAATCCCCATTTTAGACGCCCCTCCTGAACTGATGATCATGGGCTTGGATCATGCGTATCCGTCCCTGGGCTTCACGCTCTCTTCATCGTGGGCTCTTTCTTGGTGTTCGGACACCCCATCCAAACGAGAGGACTACAGATTTACCTTTAAAGGAAAATCCGCCCTTGTTACGCAAGCTGTCCATAACGGCATGTGCGTCCCGTTCCAAAAACACCTTTCCATTTTAGACGTTTCTCAAGAGCAGAAACACAAGCCAGATAGTGCTTATCTCCTATTCCCATGAATTTAACCATGTGCCATGATAGTAAAAGCAAAATCCAAATCCTTATTTGAGCTTGCAAGTTCCTACACGATGTTCGCTTCACTTCTTAAACTGCCTGCCTCAATCACTGTTGGTTCTGACTCATTTTCGTCATGTTTCACCATGTTTCTTAGGATTCCCTTATTCGGGGTATAATGTACATAAATACCCTGAACTGATGTTGATTGTAGAGGTCGATGAATTTTGACAGGTGTGTGCACCCCTGGAATCCTGGCCACGTTCACCTGAGATTTCCCTCCTGGGCCAACCTCCCTACCCTCTTGCACTTGCTCCCCTCCTGGCGCCAGGCACCCATACCTCCCTGTACACTCACTATAGGCTAAAGGACCTTTACTGGAACTTCATATAAGTGGGATCAGATACGTATAATAGTTTGTAGACTGCAGAGAACCACCCTCCTGAAGAACACAGCCAGGTGGATTCCTGGTTCTCACGTGTAACGCTGAACCCACCCAAAGCCTTCTGACTCCTGCCATAGGCCATTATTTTGTCCAAGCTTCAAGAACTGCCAGGGTCCAGGTTTTCTTGGTATCATGTTCCTTCCTAAGTCACAGAAGTGACTGACACCCAAATACACTCCTGGTCTGTGCCCCCATTTCTGGTGCTGTGGTTCTTAGAGTGATTAGGCTTTCCTCCTGAAGCAGGACTGTGCTTCCCCACGTGGGCTACGCTGAGCCCTGACCCTGATCTTCAGCCTGAAGGCCAGGAGAAGAGGTGGGAGAGAGAAAGACTAGCCCTACCCTCGCAGGCATCTGGCTGGGATGAGGTCTCCAAGGCACAGGGCTGCATCGGCAAGGCTGGGATCTGGGGGAAGAGACTGGGAGCTCGGGGAGCTCAGCCCGGGGCACCCAGGTCACCCTCCAGGTCACAGACTTCATGTGACCTTGCACTTCACCATCTGCACGGCTACTTAGCCAGCCTGCTTGCAACACGGCTTCCCTCAGGAGCAAATCCTGAGTCTGATTTTCTCTTGCCAGAGCGTGAGCTTCTGTTTAAACTCTGCTTGGGGTAGGAGGGGGCAGTCTGGCTTTCACAGCATCCCCCAAGGTGATGGTCCACTGATCTTTCCACAGGTTTTCATGGCCGTTGGCAGAAGCTGGTGAACTTGACCTTATGCTTTTCATCACCCAACTGGAACAGCAGAGGGCACAACATAAAGCTCCTCCTCGTCCAGCCTGTGATGGGAAGTGGCCATCCTCAGCAGCTAAGCCTGTGAAGGGTGAGGACTCTCCACTTACCACCAGCAACGGTCCTCCCGACCCTCTGCCCAGGAACCGAACCGGTCCAGAATTCCATCATGGGGTCTGCTTGTCCCAAACTTCTTTTCATTCCTGAAGTCTTAGCCTGAGTTTTACACATATGTCTATGTGTGCACACAAGCAAACACAAACACAAATAGGCCCCTAAACAAGGGATTTCGTACAAAGCGTTTATCGGAAGGAAATCCAAGGGTGGGCATGGTGGGCGGTGGGGGGAGCGCTGGCATCCATCTTAAAACTCCGTAGTGACACATACCTAGCTTCTTCTGCATACTTGAGTATGCATAGATAGGTACAGATCTGCTGACTTATTGAAGCATGGATTCACTCTATAAATAACTAGCTCTCATAGACATTTGCCATTTCTTTCTCTCTCAAGTTTGCATTTTCTTCTGAATTTCCCATGTATCTTCATTTCCTGGCTGAGGTAGTGATTTTTTCCCTTCCCTTCCCCTACCCCTTATGCAAAGAGTTACCAAATCCTGTCACACTTCCTTTCAGCTATTTTTGAAATACAACCCTCTTGGATTCCAATGTCACCCTCTTAGTCCCGACCCTTATCACCTCATGAGCGGATTATTTCAAACGCTGCTAAGTGATGGGAAGGCAGCTGGTTTTTAACTGCTGCCTTTGCATTATAATTTCTCTTGGATATATATTTAATTCATCCAGAAGTCAGAAATAGAGTTGTTCTAATATAAAAATATTTTCGTGATGTTGACCTCTTGCTAAACAAGTTTGATGACTTCTTATTTTCTAAACCGTGCCTCTCAGCATTTTTCATGATCTAGGTTCAAACTTGCTCTCCGTATAGGTCTCCTTCCCCATCATGGTGACTTTCTCCTCTTCGACAAAACCGTGCTCCTTCTTTGCAAAGTCACTGTTTGTTCCCATTGCAGCACCTATGATTAAGCAAAGGTGTGTTCTTCACACCTGGAATGTTTTCCTGAGCTTCTAGCTACATAACCTCACAGATTGATTGCCATTTCTTTGGAGTCTTTTCTGACATCACCGTCATGATTATTTCTGCAACAAATGAACTCAGTCTTGAATACCTGGGTTCCTCATTCTGTCCCTGTGTTTGCCATTACTAGTGGCTCTGCTGTGTATGCACCATGGCTCCTCAATTAGGTTCGTATCTCCTGCTCAACGGGGCTTGAAGCTTATTCCAAGATCCTGCAAAATTATGTGTCATAGAAACCAGGGGGATCCTTCAAACACAAGTTTATATTACTCATTTCATGTATTTCTTTATTTTCCACTCAACTTCAAAGCTGGAAAGTAACAAACTGTTTTATTCATATAAAGTTTATGAGTGGTGCACTAAACTTCAAAGGTCAAATTTCAACATTAATCTGACTAGCTACAACACCTCATAAAAATAAATGAGGTAAATAATAATGGAATCTAAAATGTTTGTGCAACCTAAAGATGAAAAATAGCCTGGCATAAACGATTATTTTAGGATCCTGAATATATTACAGTATATTGTTTAGTATTAAAGTTTTGAATAAAAGCTTTTTTATGATACTGTTGTCAGGGAAAGAATAATGTATAACTTAGAGGCTAAATATTTCATACATTCTTTATCTATATTTAATTTTTGTTTTGAGGAATGCGATTTGCTCCATCCTCAGTCAAAATCACCAGAGTAGGAACCGTGTTTTATTTTATTCTTTAGCTATCCTGCCTTACCCCCATTAGGTGCTGCATACATGCTCAGTGAATGATAGAATACCTATCAGAGCTTCCCCTAATTCGGACATTCGAAATGTCAACCGTACTCAGAAATAGGGAACTAGAAATGAAGGAACCGGCCAGAAATGAGTAGAGATGTCTATGTGAAATCACGAAGGCTTCGGGACTACGCGTGGGGCTTGGCTCACAGCATCCCCTGATGGATGCCCAGGCAGAATCAGTCCCCGGATGAGTCATCGGTTGGGTGGACGACAGCTGTGGGAACGCCAAGGAGCAGGCTCACCAAATCAGGAGGCTGGCCGACAAAGTGCAGACACAGGGCGCATTCAGTCTCGAAAGACAGGGACTCAGACCAATTACACACAGCCGGAGCTTTGAGCGTGGGGTGGAGGTCATGCTTCTTTGCACACAAGAAATCAGAACTAAAAGTTTCTCACTACACCTAGTATGCACCCATTACAAACTACCTAGAGGTCAAAACCTTTTGAGGGCAAGAGATCTTGAAGGTGGTTATCTCCGAAGTAATCGGAGGAATGCTAACAAACCCAACAACCTTAAAGGGACAGAAGAACATGGGTTGAGAGAGAGTATTTCCTTCAAAACTTCACCCGATGAAAGGACAGGGACCGATTCCTCTGAGTACTTTTAACTGAGGCATAGCATATGGCAGAGTTCATGGCAGGTGCTGGATAGAAGTGCACATCTGCATGACCCTTGGCACCGGTATGTAGCTGGGTACCAGCACGGACGAGGACACAGAACACATAGCCCTCGAGATGCTTCTCTCGTGATTCCTCAGCCAGGGATTTCTGCACTCCAGAGCAGGGAGGCTCCCTTCTGACCTCTCCCACTCCGTAAATTGGGTTCGCCCCTCTGTGATCTTCAGCAAAAGGACATCATACGGTACAACATTGTATGATGTCCTCATCAGCACAAGCTCTCAGAATTGTTTGTGAATCCATAGCCTAATCTTTATTTATGGCATCCCGTTGAGCTTGGATAAAATTTAATTATTCATACTCCTTTGGATGGGAACTGTGTTTTGTTGTTTTTTCCTGTCTTGTGGTATTATGAACAAAGCTGCTCTGAGCCTTGCTTTATGTATGTTTTGGGCGATGTCTGTAGTCATTCTCTTAACTACATAAGCAGGAGCCCAGTGCTGGCTGCTGGGCCAGGCATTACTTCTAGCTCAGTGCTCCCCCCGACCGACCGTCCAGCAGGGAGAGCTCACCCTCTCCAGCAGCCTATGCAGGTTCTGGACCCTCCACACTTTTCCTAATACCTGCCAAAATTCTCCAATATTCCAACACTTTCTTCAAGATTGACAGTCTTTGTTTTGGTTTGTTGGTTTGTTTCAAGTGCAGCCCTACTGATGGGTCTGTGGAGGTAACACATTCTAGCTGCTATTGGCACGTTCTTGAAGAATAGTGTTGCTGGCCACCTTTCCAGCAGCTAACTGGGCATTTGGATATTATGTTCTTCCTTCACTTAAGTGGCCCAGGGTTTTGACTATATTTTGTATTTAAAAAAATGTCATCTCATTGCTCTGTTGGAATTCTTTAATTATGAAGAATATGAGACTCGGGTTGGAAATGTCTGGCAAAGCCCTGCGTCTGTGAGCATTATCTTAGAATCAGAGGTAATCCTTAGCTGAAAGCTAGAGGCACCGAGGACCTCGTCCGGGTCCCAAAGGTTGCCCTAGGTTCAAAGTCAGTTGGAAATAATGGCTGGGATTCTAACTGAGCTTCCAACTCTTCATTTTACTGCCAACCCAGAAAACAAACAGTGCAAAAGTCCCGGGCTGATAGGGTCTCTAGCGTTTGCTGCATACCGTGTCCTGGGCTCTCACAGGGGCGCCCACGCTGAGATGGGTCCGGCAGCCCATGGGGAGAGGCCATGTGTGGCCAGAGAGCCCGGGGCTGCAGGCTTCCTGCCAGGCCAGCACCCGGACTGGCCCCAGGCACCCGCCAGGTCACCGTGTCAGCCATTTCCTGTGAACCACACTCACCTATGTTTGCGTCCCTTTCCTTTTTTTTTTTTTTTTAAGATTTTATTTATTTATTTGACAGATAGAGACTGGGTGAGCATGAGCAGGGGGAGCGGGAGAGGGAGAAGCAGGCTCCCTGCTGAGCAGGAGCCCTACTCGGGACTCGATCCCAGGACCTCGGGATCATGACCTGAGCCGAAGGCAGATGCTTAAGCTACTGAGCCACTCAGGAGCCCCAGTGTTCCTTTCTTTAATGTGACAAGCTGTGGCACACCACGCAGAAGCCAGCTTCTGGTAAAGGAGGGCGCACAGGCCAACCAAAGGAATGAGGTCTGGGGTCACTCAGCTTTGCAACAGCGTGTCTGATTTACTCAACCTACTTTCATCCTTCACGTGACCTCAGGAAGGATCCTGAAAATAGAACGTGATCCTCAAGAGAAGAAAAAACAGTCAATCATGGATTTGTTCATAAGTGCAGAGATGACACCTAAAATGATGCATGATAGATTTATTATGCATAGATTATATACGTTATAGTTAATAATTGCCCAAGCAATAACTGTTGTGATTTCAGGAGAAATAAAAATAGAATAACTCTTTCAAGGTATTTCAGTGCAGGGATGAAATCTCAGCACCCAAGTGCTTCCATCAAATTTGTTAGGGTGCGTTTGCCTGCGAATTACAAAGGCCATCCCCTCAGGAAACCGCAGGTATAAAGAATGTTCCCCTTTTTTGAACAAAACTTATGAAGTTCTGGGTTTCTACTGATTTGAATAATTACCTGAAACTAATTCTCATAGTGATTACATGGAACAGACTAAATGAGCAGAGTTAGTATTTACTGTTTGGAGGCTGTGGAAATTTGGTTAAGTTCGTGTACATTTCAGCATCACTAAGAACTACGGGACGTGACCTCTGGAATTTCAAAGTGTGTATCACGGAGACTCAGTTCTCAATGAGATCTTCACATTTTGGTATTGTTTTAGAAGTATGTGCATATGTCGTGGACCCGTAAGTGAACAGAAAACCATGGTTTTCCATTTCACGTTATTTTCACGGTCCACGTAGGTCACACCAAGAAAGACTGAGCTGAATTCCTTGTTTTACATTGTGCTTCCTCTAGACTGGAGGGTCCTCCAAGGCTCGCCCCTTCCAAAGCCATGGCACCTGCATCCCCTTTGGCCTGGGAGGCTTTCACTCAGATGGATATTTCGTGGGATGCCTGCCGGTGCGTTTACCTCCCAAGATCAGTAGATTCGATGCCTTCCTTTGACTCTGCCATAAAGCAACTTTGTAATGTTGCGTAACCATCAACCTCTCCCACATGCACTTTTCCTATTTGTAAAGTGAGACCACTTTACCCATAGTTTTGAGAATTTGGGGTATGGGAGAACTTATTTTTCAAAAAACAAAACATGGGCGCCTGGGTGGCTCAGTGGGTGAAGCCTCTGTCTTCGGCTCAGGTCATGATCTCAGGGTCCTGGGATTGAGTCCCGTGTTGGGCTCCCTGCTCAGCGGGGAACCTGCTTCCCCCTCTCTCTGCCTGCCTCTCTGCCTACTTGTGATCNCGAGTCCCATGTTGGGCACCCTGCTCAGCGGGGAACCTGCTTCCCCCTCTCTCTGCCTGCCTCTCTGCCTACTTGTGATCTCTCTCTGTCAAATAAATAAATAAAATCTTAAAAAATAATAAAACATAACAATTTCTCAGAAGCTCAGCCTATTAAACAAATTAAAATGTAGCTGTCACTCTACTGGAATTGAATTCTGGACTTGGTATCTTCCGCCCTTTGATCTGTGGGTGAGTGTGGGAGACATTCATAAGACCCATAGAAATGAATTAAAAGCACCGCTACCAGCCAATGTCTAAGCCTGGGGTGGCAACTTCTCAACCACTTCCAAATCACCTCTACTTGGTCTACTTGCCAACACCTGTTTAGTATCATGAACTCTTCAGAAGGTCTCTAGGAACTTATACAAAATGCAGGTTTTTAGCTAGATATAAATAATCAAGACGAACACATTTAGAGTCCTTTATTGGCATATTTTTATCAAAGAAGAGCTAAATAAATAATGTATCAGTTCGGGTCTAATCAGAAAGCAAAACACACAGTGACTTCGATAGGGGAAGTTTCCTATAAAGCAGAGGTGAGCAAACATGTTCTGTAAAGGGCCAGGGAGAATCATCTTCGCCTCGAAGAGTTGTTCAGTCCCTCCATTGTGGCCCCCACAGACAACTGGTAAACCACTGTGTGTGCTGATATTCTCATAAACCTTCATATCCAAATATAGGCAGCAGGCCAGATTTGATTTGCAGGCTGTTGTTGTCCAGTGGGGTGGAAATAAAATCCTGTTGGTACTCTAGAGTTGAGGGATACAGCCCCAGGCAGGATGCACTTCCAGGAGCCCTGCCCCTTGGAAGAAGAGGCGGTTGTGGCCCATTGGATGAAGGACAGGTTGGCCCGATGCCGACACCAGAGGTGGTCCAGAGTCAGGGGCGACAGGAAGGGCCCAGGGCTCGGTGAGCAGAGGCTGACCAGTGGGCATGGAGGAGGGTGAGATTGCAGCAGGAGTCAGGTGCTGCGGTGTGCACTGGAGTGAATGATCTCGGTGCCCGGAGACTCAGTGCAGACAAGCCCTCAGGGCGCCGGGCATCAGAGGGGATGGACAGAAGCACAGCGAGTCAGGTGCGTGGAGGCGGGGCTGGTGTCCCTGCAGATGCTCGTGGGCCAGATGCAGAGAGGACTTTCTCTACGAAGCCCGGCGTGCTTCTGGGCTCAGCTTGGAGCAGAGTGGCTGCTGGCATCAGCTGGATGCAGCCTGGCTGCCTTCTCCCCTGACCGCGGGCCGGCGGGGTCCACCACGCCCGCAGGAGGCACTGACCAGAGGCATGGGGGAGCCACAGGGGGCTAGTCTGTGGGGCTTTCATTTCCCCAAAAATATGTTCCTTTTCCACCCCCCCCCGGAGGATGACTTTGTCACCATGTGCTTCTCTAATGGTGGAGCTCTTTGCTTCCATCCAAAAGGATAATTCATTTCTTATCTCACAAGAGTCCCAGGATCGTATCCATAGTGGACATCTGGTTTACCCTGAGCGGGATGAAGTAGTCCCAATACCTCCGGGGGGACTAAAGCTTATCTTTCTAGGTGTTAACATTTCAACGGTGATGGGAGCCCTCCGTTTGTCCTCCCCTAAAGAGATCACCCAGGTCCTTCCCGGCCAGGCTTCCAGAAACTCCCAGAAGCCTCTTTTCCCTTTAGAAACGAGGAAGTTCCTATTCCAGGCGCCTTTCCGACAGAACGGCTCTGCGGGCTGCCCCTCATCCTGCTCTCGCCCTGTGGCTCTGGGGAGCTCTGGAGATGGGTGGGCTGCCTTCACAATATTCTTCTTACCCAAAGTGATGCCTGGGCTTTCTGAATCTCTATATATCTACATCTCCCACTATCTGTTATTATTACTCTTACAATATTATTATTATCTCTCTGTCATCTACCTGCCTCCAGGAGGGTAAGGTCTTCATTGCTTCTGACTTAATGACCTCTGTTGTCTTTGTAAAGCACTTTTCCTGTTGAGTAGGTAAACATTCTCATTCAAATTCTGTTGCAATTCCCAGAAGGTAGGGAGCATTATTCCCATCTTAGAAAAGAGTGAAGTTCTCTAGTGCCCATTGGTAAGGAAGAAATGCATACCCCGTTCTGATTCCCAGCCAGTTCCCACTAGCAAGGAAACCATGGAGAAACAATGCTGCTAGAAAATGGGATGCCTTCAGCCTCCTGGAAGAGGCACGAAGAACACAAAAGGAAGGTATTCAGACCTACTTAGCTTGGGGAGGTAAGAAATCACCCGGGGGAAGCTGTTCCCCTTCTCATCTCTTTCCGCTGAATCATTATCATTCTGCAATAGCCTCCCACTCGCACTTCTTGCTTTTCCCAGGAAGTCACTTTCTACCGGTAGCCACGGCTTGAAGACAAGGCTGAGGCAGTGACAGGAGGAGGCGTGGAAGCACATTGGTCAGGAAGGTAGGCTGATGCCTTTCAACGGACATTGATTTTCCATAGTTCACGTATCAGGCTCCTTAATTCTGTGCAGCAGTGGTTATGTTGGGGATAATACCTCCCGAAGGCATCTGAGAGCCCAGAAAAGCCTTTGTGCTGGTTATTGTTTCTAGTCCTCTCCCAAACTGAAAGACTTCCTCACCGGGCCTGGCATTTGGGGTTCGAGACTCGCTTATCCCCACTCTGCATCTTACAGCTCCAGCGACAGTGGGGAGCTCATGCAGGAAGGGCAGGTAGAGATTAGACACAGAAACAGACATTACACTTTTGAAGAAGTCATTCTTTTTCACTTGGAAATTATAAATTTGAAGTGAGAAGACCATTTTATCAAAGTTTCCTATGGAAGGAAACTGCTGCGTCGTGTGGTGCTTACTGATTACAAATTCGCTCAGAGTGAGGTGCTAATTATGTGGGGACATTACATACCAACAATTTTTTTAAAAAACCATTTTCACTGAGCAAGACAGTTAGAGTGTGGAAGCAGGAATTTTGATTTTTTTCATCTTAAAAAGTCTTCCTTATCAAGAGAAGTCCTTCCGTAATGGACCACCTGCAAATGAGGCTTCATCTGGAGCTCCCTTCTATACATTTAGTACATTTTTGTCTTGGCGAAGATTCTCTAAACCACAGGTTGATTATGACAAAAAGCGAGTTTAAGTGAGTATTGTAAGTAAGAAATACTATAATAGTTTATTTAGAATAGGGTATTTCAAAGTTAAGTTTGATCTATTCGATGTTGGTATTTTGAATTGTTTCATACAGCATATGACACATTGTAGTTATGAAGTCTTGTGGATGAAAGGTAAACTATTAATAGAAAAAATAATATTCCTTGCTCCTTGCAAGGAAGAATAATTCTGATTAAAATAACTTTTGACACTCAAGTATATGTGAAGGGTATGAATACAGTGTTGGGTACAACTACCTAGTAATCACCAGCTGAGGTGACCATTCTCTGTGCCTAAGGACAAGGGTCATATTCTACTATATGGTGACAATTACTCCAAACATCCCTTGGGCTACATGTGAAGTTCCCTGCTGACAATAGTAATATCACCGAGAGACTGGAATTAATTCGTGGGCTTCAGAGAATGAGTCGGTGTCGCTCTAAAGAGAATCCGCTATCCTGGTTTTGTTTGAAGCTAATCATGTAGCCAAGGGCTTCTGCACAACAGAGGACTTCCTGTTTTTACACAGAAATTCTAGAACTAACTCAAGAACTTATAATGTTTGCTAGGGTTAACTTTGTCAGATACTAATTATTAAAATAGAGGAAACTGAACCGTTTATTTGGTGTTATAATAAATCATATTTCTGGCAACATCCTATTATATACAGGGGATATATAGAAAGAGATGTTAAATTAAAATGAGGCTGAATTGATTTTAATACTGAATTAAAATTGGCTTGTCCTTCTCAGACACGTCTAACATTTAGGTGCTTTGAAAAGAAGCTACATTTAATTACAGTGAAAATTTAAATGTTCTTTGCATATCATACAAATTCTTAATAGTCGTCATTTTTGCTGGTGTAATTAATAATGAGTGCTAATTTATTTTTAAACAAAAAATAGCTTTTAAAATTGCCTTACAAATTAATGTGCTTCTAGCCTATTTCTTTTTGAGAACTCTGCCATCTCTAAGTGAAATATAAAAAGTCAGCAAGATAATCTTGTAGTTCCAGGCAAAATCTCTTAGTGTCTGAAAAACTCAGAGGTAAAACTGCTTAGGGTGATGTGTGCAGAGTCATTCTGTACCATCTTTAATCTGCAACCACAGATAACTTTGGTATAAATTCATTATACACATACGCTTCGTGTTCTTTTTTTGTAGATTGTACATATATATATATATAAGCCACATAGACATATTAAATATACATATGATATGTATATATATTATATATAAACATATTCTTTTTATACATAAACATATAATCATATTCTTTTCTCAAATAAAGAAATAATAATTTTAGAAGAGTTTTAAAAGCAGTAAGTAAATGAATTAGATATTCTAACTACTTTCAAGGATGATTTTCCACCATATACACAGGAAATGTTTCAGAAAGCTAACTGTGAAAGTGCGGCAAACATAACTTCTTTAAGGACCTGAGTCACGGGGCTGGATGGCAGAATTATCGCAGGCCATCCCAGCTGGAAGGCGTGGGGCTTTTGTGGCTGTCCTGGTATGGAGAACCAGACTCTGCTTTGTAAAAAACAGTGGATAGCTTGGGGAAAAGAGAGGAGGAACTTATAAAACATGGATTTAGAAGTATTATTTTGAACCAAGAGGTTCTGCATTGAGAGCTAGCGGTTTGGTAGTTGGGCCCCACTGAACAGTTGGTATCTATTGATTCTGTCCATCAAAACACAGAAAAATTGATTGTGTGTAAAAACAGTATTCTTTTCAGAAAGCACAAGTTTCTGAGTGATTACTCAACCAGAATCCTAATGAAGAGTTTTAGTAATTCCAATGAATGTTTATTTTTATATAGCTTGTTTCATCCTACAAAGAGCTTTTGACTCATTGTGTGTTTGTTCATTTATTATTTACTTATTTACTTGACAGAGAGAGAGACACAGCGAGAGAAGGAACACAAGCAGGGGGAGTGGGAGAGAGGAGCAGGCTTCCTGCAGAGCAGGGAGCCCGACGTGGGACTCGATCCCAGGACCCCGGGATCATGACCCGGGCCGAAGGCAGACGCTTCACGACTGAGCCCCCCAGGAGCCCCTGACTCTTTGTTTAAATATTAAATCGCCTTAGCATTCTGGATGCTCTCTAAAGTGCTTTCCAGATTGTTAAATCTCCAGTACTCTGGACCGAACACAGCTCAGCAGGAAAACTGACATCTGAGCTGATCCACAGAGCAGGGGTCTCGTTGACCTCTGGGAGCATGCTTGCCCGTGATCACAACTTGAAAAGCCCATCGAGCCACAAATCCATGTCCGACCCTGTAAGGGCTCCATCGTGGGAATGGAGCCCAGGCAGGCAGACGCTTCCTTTAATCCAATGTGGCACTTCTGCTGCTGCGACGTATCTCTCTGCTTTTCTCATCAGTTCCTTTTTGAGAGCTTTTATTGATTCTTGCCAAAGCGATCACAATGTTCACAGTAGGAGCTATGGAAATAAACTATGGAAATGAGAGCCCACAATGTGTGTGCAGGCGTGTCCCTGAGTGTGGCGCACGCAAGGGCCAAAAATCAGTAAAATTCAATCCATTCTAATCACATAAAAGATCAGAGCAAAGATGTGTTTATCAGGGTGGATTGATGTGATGGCACGTCCAGAAAATAACGAGAGAAATCAGACCGAAGGTCAGGCCTATTGGGTAAGTCTCCACTTAACTCTACAAAGTCAAGATAGCTGGACAGAGGTGTCAGGACAGACAGACGTAGGTGTTGAACGTTTTGAGAAAAAAACCCAAGTGAAAGTCAAGCCACCAGTGCCCCCAACAGTCACCAAGTTAAGACAGATGGAAAATGATGCCCACCAGTTTGTCCACCTGTTAGAACTCATGCAGGTCCTCTGAGAAAGCTGAGTCGTCATACTAATATTTAAATCAATATATGATGTTACTGTCCCCCCGATATCAGGACTTCTTCTTCCCCTCCCACTCCAGAACTTGCCACTCAACACTCATGCCTTCCACGGGGGTAAGCCTCTGCGCAGCGTGGCTGCCTACTGGCAAGGTCAGAAGGGGAGGCGCAGGAGGGGCTGTCTCCCTGAAGACCCAGCGTACTCCTTGCTTTTGAAAGACGAGCACATTTAAAATCCTCAGGATGGGGGGCTCCTGGCTGGCTCCGTCAGAGGAACATGGGACTCTTGACCTTGGGGTCCTGAGTGTGAGCCCCACCTTCAGTGGAGAGACAACTGATTAAACCAATAAAATGAAGGCACTTGAACCTGTAAATCATAGATGATTAGATCAAAATGGTCTTGTAACTGAAAAGTTATTGACCAAATTGAATTTTAAGAAACATGAATTTTAAGCTTTAGAAAGTATGTCCAGGGCACCTGGGTGGCTCAGTGGATTAAAGCCTCTGCCTTCGGCTCAGGTCATGATCTCAAGGTCCTGGGATCGAGGCCCGCATCGGGCTCTCTGCTCCGTGAGGAGCCTGCTTCCTCCTCTCTCTCTCTGCCTGCCTCTCTGCCTACTTGTAACTCTCTCTCTGTGTCAAAAAAATAAATTAAATCTTTAAAAAAATGTACAGCTTAGAAAGGAACAATGAACTTGTCATTGTCTAGTGACATGATTACATGCATGGAAAATCTGAGAAATTAGAATTAGGAAACCTTTCACATGGTTGTTACACATATGACTTCCATTTATAATATGGCAATACATACTATAATAACATTATAGTTAGTATATCATTTAATAATATAGTAAGCAGGGGTGCTTGGGTGGCTCAGTGGGTTAAGCCTCTGCCTTCAGCTCGGGTCATGATCTCAGGGTCCTGGGATTGAGCCCCACATCGGGCTCTCTGCTCAACAGGGAGCCTGCTTCCTCCTCTCTCTCTGCCTGCCTCTCTGCCTACTTGTGATCTCTCTGTGTCAAATAAATAAATAAAATCTTTAAAAAAATAATATAGTAAGCATGCTATATAGCACAGAATATGAAATCTGGGGAGACCCCCTTCAGCGAACTCATTTCTATTTTTCCAGTGTAACATGCAAATTCTCACACTGAGTGGGCTACAGGGAATCCCAAAAGAGCCCTAAGTGAATTTTCCTGCCAAATTTACCTTAACTTTAATGAAAATAACTCTGTGCTTTCATACTCTCTTTTTGAGTTCCGTACCTGTAGAAACATTATGAAGTCATTCGTATTCTGTGACCAGCATCTCCCTTGGGCAGAGATGTCCTAGAGAGAGGAACGCAAGTGTGCACCATACGTGCGTGTGCACACCAGGTTACTGGTGCGAGTATGTGCAGAGCAGCCTTGTTTCGAACCGCACTTGAAGACATCACAATGCCTATCAGCAGCGCAGCGCCTGCATCACGCGGGAGACTTGCACCGCGCAGAGCACTGTGCAGCAGTGGAAAGGGAAGCACTCAGTTCCACAGAAGCACGTATTAGAGCGCGGACAGATGCCCTGCTTCCTGCACACTCACTCTCTGCTGAGCCCCTCGGCCTGTGGTTTTCCCTACGATCTGCTGGTCTTGTCCAGATGTGCATTTCTGGCACAGTCATTTCTCTTCAGTTTCACACTGAATATTCGGACATCTTCATGAAGTATCTACGTAGCAGGTTAGGTTGAAGGAAAAAAGACACAGACACCCTATATCCAAATTCACTGGGGAAAACATCTGTGTTTGAAGTAGCTAAAAACCCAATAAATCACGTTTCGCTGTCATTTAGTTTTGGTCATTTGACAACTCTTTTATATGAATTTGTCATGGAACTTCAAGAAATTATCTACTCCTTCGGGCTGAAAATGAAGAAAAAAACTAAAATGATTTATTTCCCTTTAAAATAATGTTGTGGATGATGATGTTTCATCAAAATAACATTGTTAAAAAAGAAATGGTTATAAAGGTTTGACTTAGGATAATAGTGTTTCATGAAAATAGTACTTTTTAGCAGATGGACCTGAACTTACAAATACCGAAAGAACACTTAGGAAGCCAGCTAGAAAAAGCACTGACATAGAATACATTTAAGTAAAGAATGGAATTTCATTGTTATGTAAAGAAAGAAACAATGTTTTCCTTGCTACTGAAATACATCCTGTGAAATGAGACCAGTCTTTGCAGAACTGTGGATGCTGAAGAAAGGCCAGGAAACACCCCTGCCGAAACTCACAATGCCTCTTCCTCCTTCCCTCTTCTCACAAATGCTATAACACCATTGGTCTGAAGATAACTTCGTGTGCCTACAACCCGGGGCTCTGTCTCCTGAGACCTCTTTAGAAAGCTTTTCTGGGTCATGGCACATGGTTTCTCTTGTCTTCCTATTGGAAACATCCAAAGCCTCATTTTTCTGCCCTGCAGTCTCTGTAGATCAAAGATGAGGGTTTTCAATTCTTTCTCACTTCTGTGCCTTAAGCCTTTTTCTACAGTGTTCTGCCACCAGAAAGATGATCAAGAGAAAACAATTAATATTGGAGAATACCTTGCAAAATGTTTTCACATGCCATCATCTTCAATGCCTCCTGATGCTCTAGTTACCTACTGTGAACCCACTTTTATCACCTTTACCACCATTTGACTGGTCAGGAAAAGCAGGCACGAAGAGGTTAAGTGACTTCCCTAAAGTTCCATTAAAAAGCCAAGATGATTAAGGGCCAGTTCACCTGCCTAAGATCATTTCATGCTTCTCCAGCTTGAATTAGACAAGAGGACCTCATTTTCACAACACTATTCATTTAGAAAACATTTGACTTTTTAAATTCTTTTCGTAGGACTTTCATTCGCTTACTTGCAGATCGGTGCCTAATACAGTCCCCACGTTCAAAACAATTGCACTTCGTCATTTCCCACACGTTTCTCCAACATTTCTTGTAAAACTTATCACCTTCTAGGTTTCAAGTTCAATACCTGCTTGCCCCAAGGGACGCCCCCAGCCCCTGTTCAGGGGAGCTGTTCCTGCAGTGGGTTCCTATGCACAGCGTGGGCCCGGAGCAGCTGGCGTTGTGCCGCGGCCCTGTGCTGGGCTAGGCTTCCCCCTGCAGACTATGCTGGCCGGCTAGTGGGGAGAGAGCATGAGCTTTGGGAACGTTTATACTTCAGCCCCGAGCTCCCTGAGCCCCCATAACATGGGGAAGTGTTGCCAAAGTCTATGGACTTTTGAGAGGCAAAAGTTCAGGTAAGTAACAATCCTATTACGGTGACTAGTTGTTATGTCAACAAAGTGTAATTCTTTTCTCCCTTTCGGTGTCTCCCTGGCTCTGAGTCACCGTCCGGTCTCCCTTCCCGTCCTGCCTCAGTTGATCCACATGTCCACCCCAGTTCCTGGTGCCCAGACAAATCGGAGGATGGAAACTACGTGGAGGAAAAGTACCTGGAGCGTCGGAGCATTCGCCAGAAAGAACCCTCCCTGTGGATTTCACTGCAATCCATGAACGGCCAAGTCTGCATGGGGTTTACCCCTCCGGCTGGTGCGCATTAATCACCTAAATTGAATTTGCTTGTGTTGGGAATTGCTTGGAGCTAACCACATTGGGACTGTTGAATTACCCACAGCCACACTGGCCTGCGTGGGGGACCGTGCTCCCCACCCCACCCCCGCGTCTGGCTCTTCACCCTTCGCTTCCGCACCTGCCCACACTGCTGTCAGCCGCCTCCTGTGGAAGGCACACCAGTCTCAACTCAAAATATCTGTTTTTCACATTGGTCCCTCGGTCAAACAGGAAACTCAAACAGATCTGCCATGATTCCTTCCACTAAGAATCTCAGTGCCTTTTCAAATTATCTTTCTTTCCTTCTTCCCCCCCCAAAAAAATTCAGCTATTTGTAGGTCTTCTAAACCTTTTTTTTTAAAGATTTTATTTATTCATTTGAGACAGAAAGATACAGAGAGAGAGAGCATGAGCCAGAAGGAGAGGGAGAAGCAGACTCCCCGCTAAGCCGGGAGCCCAACGTGGGGCTTGATCCCAGGACCTGGAGATCATGACCTCAGCTGAAGGCAGACGCTTAACTATCTGGGCCACCCAGGCACCCGGGGTCTTCTAAATCTTTATTTTACAGTCTCTGCTCCAAGTAGGATGATTAAAATCAATCAGTTTGGAAAAAATAAATTCCAGGTTTTCATCGACTCAGTAACTGCAGAGCTTGTTATAATACAAAGGAAGAAATAATGTTTTACTGAGACAGTAAACATTATATTTCTGTGATGCGTCAACAGGAGGACTGTACCCTTAACCTAACTCCACCTGTGGGAATTGTTGGGTTTCAGATTTATCTGAAAGGTCCCAGTGGTATTTAGAGTACTGGGGCAAGTCGTATTCGAGAGAAGCCTTTTACTTCCTGTTCTCATTTTATTTACTTTATTAAACTAGTTCAAATAATGTTCAGGCAAGTGGGTGCTTCCACTCAGTTTAGAAAATGATGTGTGCACACATTCGAATCTGCTTCTCAACGTTCAGCTCGCTGTTGGAAACTTCCAGGCAATGAGGGAGGCTGAGCGGGGTTTACTGAATGTATGCAGTCTGAGCCAGTGCCCAGAAACGGTGGACTGAGCCCCCACCTCGCCAGACTGCAACAGAAGCAGAAGGTAACCCAGAGGTATCCTGATGCCCGACCTGGACGGGGAAGCCCACGTCTCTGCCCTGGCCAAGCAGTTCATGATGAACAGTTAGCAGAGTGACCTGCTTATGAACGTCCAACCTCTGTAATGAGAGCAGGGCTTTCCTTCTGTGATGCTGCTCTCGGGAAAGACACAGCCAGCCGGCCTCACAGAGTGCGTGTGCTCCCACCACCAGGAGCTTCTGTCGCGGCCCAGGAATAATCACAAACGGCCAAGCTCTCGGATCTGAAGATGTTCCGCCCTAATAGGAATGAGATTTACATGCACCAGGGGCCCAGAAAATGGGATTATTTTACAAAGCTAACACCTCCTGAAATCCTATTCCACTCTGATCATTGTGCATCCTGAAAGGATCATTTAGAATTGTAACTCGATTTCCTACACAAAATGGACACGGACTGCTCAGGTCCATTTTGCCTCCCCAGTGTCTTTAAAAACTGTTTTTTATCTTTTTCCATTTCGACTGATATTTCCCTAAGTTTTTCTTGCAACAAATAGAATCATCTAATGTAATCTTGACAGAAGCATGTATGACTAGATATTCAAGCACATGAAAAAATACAATTTGGAGCCAAAGAGTCAAGATTCTTGTAAGAATATTTGGTTTAAAACCAAACTATCAAAATGCTGCAGTGAAATGCTTGCCCTCAGAATCCTGCTCCACATTGTCCTAAATCAGATGATCTTGCTACTATCTCTGCAGAATTATGAGCCATCCAAGTATGTCTGTGAGTCGGATGGGAGGTCACAGCTTGCTTCTGTGTTCACTACCTCCAAGTTTGCCCTGTTTATGATGAATTTGAACCCTGACAGCCTAGCCACCGAGGCTGACATGAAAAAAACCATGTTCTCGATGCTTCTCTCTAAGAAGGTAAGATTGTCAGAATCCCCTGAGCTCCTGTCCTACACAATTCTACTTTCCCCTCATGCTGAGGTGACTGTGGGACAGGCCTGCGGGCTACCCTGTGACATGGTTATGTGTTCCCTCCTTCTCTTCTGCTTCTCCCAACTGGGCTCGGTGCCCATTGTAACAGGAAGCTCTCACTGGTGAAGCACCTCGCAGGATGTGACGTTCTCAGCCCGGGGAAGTGGTTGTCACCATCCCCTCATTTTGCAGACATGGGAGGAGACATGGGACTAACCGTGGGGTGAGCCGTGTGGGATCAGCCAGCTGTCAGCATGAGGCCCATCTCTCCTGTACAGCAAGATGGCCTGTGAGGACTCCCTTCCAAACATGTTGCAAAGGTGGACACTTCTCACCTACACACGGTGTGTTCACACTTCCGGAAAGGATACACAAAGATGCACCCACAGTTACATGGGGTGGGACTGCTTATCTCCTTCTGAGTAATTCCCCATTTGAACTCACAATGTTCAGAATGACCAAGTGCGAGAGAATTTCCTCTTCCCTCTTGATTCTTAGGCTACGTTTTTGAACAGAGTGAAGGGACAGGAGCCCCAGCATTATCAAAACCAGACAAGGTCTCTGCAAGTCATGGATGAGGTTGGCTGCCTCCCCTGGGGTGCTGCACTCACTTGCCAGTGTGCGATGGAACCTTCCGGAACGGGGGTCATGTGATGTCTGGTCCTGAGCAGGCAGCCTGCCTACATCCTAACACCTTCCAATCACTTGTGACTTTGTTTAGAATGAACCCAAGTTGCTTCAACACTTACTCTATTTTTAGCTTTTTAAAAACAGTCTTTTTAAAATAGTCTTTTTTTAAGATTGTTTTCTTCAATGGCTTCTATCACGAGATAAGGCCCCACACAACGTTCGGTTGTTCAGACAGGGAACCAAGAAGGAGATGACTTTGGGAAAGTTAATGCCCAGGTGCCAGGGGACGGTCTTCGCAGGTGTTTTCCTTCTTTATTTCTTCAATCGGAATATTCCATGTTAGCTCTCTGAGTAAGTGGGAGGTCCCTCACACCAATGCCACTTGAATTTGATACTTGTATTTATATATTAAATAAATGGCTCAGGAAGTGGATGATAAAACGTTGCAGTCACAGGAGAAGATGAAATGCTTCGTTCAGGAAAATCCCTTTATCCCTCCTCAAGAAACCGGCTCCCAGGCCCCTCTCGTGGAGCCCGACGGCCACGGCGAGGGCTGCTCCAGCGGCGGTGGACGCTGTCAGGCTTGGTGGCCGGGGCCAGGGACAGGGACCTGCAGCCCCGAAGCCTTCGTGTCAGCTGTGCCCTCCACTCCCGCCACCGCGGCGGCCCTGCCTGGGGCTCGGGGAGAGAGGCCGCACCCTCCGCAGGGCCCCCCGACCGGCTCTCGGGGTTCAGTGCCTACTCAGCGCCCCGGGCTCCACGGCCTTCCCCCCACCCCGCCGCCTGGGCCGGGCTCCCCCCCGGGACACCCAAACCTGCCCTCCCGCCCCCATCAACTGCGGAGCACCCAGTTCTCCTTCCACAATATCCCCCCGACTTGCCTGGCCCCCATCCTCAGTGTCTCTGGGAACCTAGCTTTGTCCTGCCAGCAAAGGAAACAAAATATTCTCTTTCTCCCCAGAGGAAAAAAGTGCCCAGAACACAGTGCGTCTTACTTTCTGAATATCTGGACCATGTCGGCGCCTGCAGAACGCAGCAAGAAGGAACCGGGCATCGCCCAGCCTTTGAGGTGACGACACGGTCACGTGTGTTAGGTGCACAGGTGGGGGTCGACCCTCGAGACGCCCCATCCCCCTCCTCTGTCAGAACCATGGCGCTCATGATTATTTTTTCCGGCTTTATTGCAGTATGATTGACCCATAAATTGACATATATCTTTGGCTTGTACAAGGCAATATTTGGAGATATGCGTACATTGTAAACGATTACTATAACCCATCTAATGAACATACGTGACACCTCACGTAGCTAACATTATTTTGCTGGTTTCTGACCTTTGAGAACTCCTCTCCTAGCAAATTTTGAGGGTACAGTCCGTTATTATGAACTATCATTACCACGTTGTCCTTACGTCTCCAGAACTTGCTCCTCTTGAAACTGGAGGTTTGTACCCTCCTCTGATAAACACCTACCTTCCCTTTTAAGAAAGTGGCTATAGGTAAATGTTTCTGATTGCAAGCCTGTTTAAAAAATGCAACAAATAGCAAAAATCACTTAGAATGATGATCACACGGGGTCCCTGTGTTACCCTGTTAGTGGGGATCTTTAGATCAATTATCCTGTTAGAGTTGGGATTACAGTCATTTTGTGTTGATACAAGGATGCATGTTTTTCAAGTATAAAGCCAGGCATATAAATTAAGACAATGCTTCTTATTGCTTTCCACACACGACTGCTTTCAAAATCCTCACATGTCTTCGATGCCACTTCATTGACAATGATTCTGCCAGCAATCGTAATTTGAGTATTTAATATTTTCTGAAAACGTTCCACGGCTTGGGTAATTTGATACCACATGAAGTATCATAAAGTAAGACAATGATGATCTCTGATTCATAGGTGAGCAAAGTAATCATTAGCTTGATAAGGAATTTGCTTTATTTGGGGGCACAGAACAGGGCAGTAACAGGACCAAGACTGAACTTCTTCTATTTTTTCCAATGGAAAGCCAAAATGTTTAGAAATTGCATTAGACCTTTTTGAAACAAAAGTGTGTATTTCGGTGTTAAAAATTTGATTTTAAGTTCAGGTTAGACTTTTCATGATAGCATCCGTGTTGTTGCTGACTTCCATGGCAAAATATGGTGGTAGAATTTGAGATAATTTAGTATTAGTAGTGTGTTCTTTCTTTTTGAGATTATATTCATTTATTTGTTGGAGAGACAATCAGTGTGAGAGGGAACACCAGCAGGGGGAGTGGGAGAGGGAGAAGCAGGCTTCCCGCTGAGCAGGGAGCCCGATGCGGGGCTCCATCCCAGGACTCTGGGATCATGACCTGAGCCGAAGTCAGACACTTAACGGACTGAGCCACCCGGGTGCCCCTTAGTAGTATGTTCTTGCTTGTTTGCTTCCCTTTATTTCAAAATCCAAAATCTAATTTAAAAACAAAGAGCCCGACATGGAATCCTACGATAGGTTCTTCTGCGTTATCTCCTCCCGGCTGTTCATTCGTCCTTCACGGTGTCCTTGTCCCAATCGAGGTGGTTCTAAACCATCTGGGATGTGCGCCCTTTTCGAGACCAACGGGATCGGAACAATGCAAACGCAGACCACCTTCGTTCCCAGGTTGGACCTAGCACTTGCCAGACATTTCCTCGTTGAAGGGCAGCAGCCTCTGGGCCGAGAGCAGAACGAGTAGACTGATTGTTGTTTCTGGGAGTGAAGGGCCGTTTGAAAGGGATTGTGCGGTGGAAGGTCTATCGGCCCCTCCCCACAGGGAAGGGCTTCATCCGTATCCGTGTCACACAAGCCCAGAGCTGCACCGACTCCTGCGGAACCCGCCCCCCCCCCTCCTGCACATTACGAAGTGGGATGGGCAGTGACCCAGGTGGGAGAGGCAGAGGGCTGCACCCGAAGGCGCCTCGAAGCCGGTGACGTGGTGTCAGGAACAGCAGGTGCTTTCGAATAGTGCTATTTACGGAACACGGATTATAGGAGTGTTGGCAGGAGAAACCGTAGTTTAATTTGACCGATCTCTAGATTCCCTTGACAAGCTTGGCCAGACAGCCACTCGGCGTAAACAGAACAAAGTAATTTATGTTTGTTGAGCAGGAGGCACTTCAACATTTCATACTCCAAGAGGATCAGTGTCTATGCAACATCTTGACAGTCTGTACAGAAGAAAACCAAACTCCCGAGTTACTTCTTTACCACACACGTCCCTAAACAAGCTGCTTGCACTGTGCCATGCATGTATTTTCTGAGTTCTGATGAGAAAGTGAGGCAAGCATAGCTGTGTTTTATTAATGAAAACATGAGCTGCACTTAAAAGAAATCAGTTTTGAGTATGGAAGCAGGGGTTTAGATTCTATTTTGGTTTGCATGTGGTTTGGTAAGAACCAGGTGAAGATACCCAATGGGGAGAAAAAGATACATTTCCCTGTAAGATGGTCCCTTCTTCTAATGAAGACATACTCGTGGTAACAAAGGGCAAGCAGTATAAATAGGTGCACATGAAATGCACACAGGTCTGTCGGGGTCCCACTCTTTAGCAGTTAGCTGTGGTCACCTTTTCTCTCTTCGGCTTTTCTGCTGGTGAGCCCTGTAACCTAGGACTCCACAATGGAGGTACTGCGGCCAACACTGCACCAATGGATCAAACTTGTATCTCGAAGAACTGGCCCATCCGACAGCAGGTGTCTGTCATATTGCAGTTGCAGGGACAGAGCACCAGCCATGACACTGAATCAAGTCTTTCAAGAGTTGACTTCTGGTCTGGAAAATACAATAAAGAACCAATTCTAAAAAAAATGTCAGCAGACAGCCAATAGACATCATAGAACGGGGGATATTCTTTTTTTAAAAAATCCTATTAGTGAGCACGGGGTGTTATATCAGTTTCCTGTGTACAGTGCAGTGACTGTACCCTCCCACACACCACCTGGTGCCCATTCCAGCAGGTTCCCTCCTTCCTCCCCAGCACCTGTTCCCCTCGCCCGCCCCCACCTCCCCCTGGGGCCCATCCGTGTGCTCTGTGCAGTCAGAGTCTGCATCTCGGTTTGTCTCTCTCTCTGTCTCTCTCTCTGTTTTCCCCTTTGCTGGTTTGTGTTGCCAGAATAAGGGATCTTCTAAAACACAAGGGACCTGATGGCGTCACATGGGGGCGTACAGTCTTTGTAAAAAAGGTTCCAGAGACTCAGACGTACAATATGGGGTTCTGGTCTGGATACGGATTCAAACCCACAAACCATTTTTTTCCCCGACAAACAATTTTTGGGATAGATTCAGAAAAATTAGAGAAAACCTATGTATCTAATGATTCTAATGAACTATTATTCTTAGTTAGGTATGGCAATAGTATTTTGGTTATAAATGAGAATTTCCCTAATTTTTATAAATTTTGTATGTAGGAGTATATAGGAGTGACATGGCACCGTGTCTGGGATTTGCTTTAAAAACTGCAAAAAAATAAGCAAAAAAGGGAGTAGAGAAGGCGGATATGGTAAAATCTTGATGATCTGAGTGCGTATGGTTGACGTATGGACACACAATACATATCCAATGCTTTGTGTGCACTTGAAAATTCTCAAAACACTTTAAAACTTATTGGTTAATGATTCAGTGAAAGGAGGAGTGGACAGGACTAATTGATCAAATTGATCTCAATTGATCAAATTCTGGACTTTTCAGCTAATTTAACTTCAATTATTTAAAAAGTGAATGAACTGTTTTGTACATTACCTATAAATTCTGTTGTTCTCTCCCTGTTTAATCTCTCATCTAATTTTATTTCTCATTAACTTTTTCAACAGCCAGCGAAGTATACAATGCACGTAAAAATAAACCCAGGAAAAGGTTAATTTTGAAATTTCACGCAGGTTCTCATAGAGTATTTCAGGGACTGGAAAGCAGTCTGCTATAAAGATTATTACGACTAAATGGGGATTTATTTCATTCATTCAACTTTTGCATCACAATACATGCTTATTCATGAAAATCCGCTAAAACACACACTTTGAAAGAAGTAACAATGAAATTTCATTTCCCTTCATAGGCACAGAGTCCCTCATTATCTTAAGCACTTAAAATATAGAACTGGCTAAAACAAAAACAGACAGACTTTTTACATCTGAATGTGGAAATTTTAAGAATTTATTAAAATAAATTAATATTTTAAAATGATAATTTTACAGCTCGACCTAGTATAATGGGTACTCAAGCCATCCCCAATGCAATATGCATGATTCATTTACATACTTACAGATGTAAAATACTTCCATTTAATTAGAAGGGCTTTATTCTCTCAACAATTGGTACTTGCTGTATTGTGAAGGATATCCATTTATTATGAAAGAAAACTCATATCAAATTTTCATAGGACTACATCTTTTGCATTATTTTAAGTGTGAACCCATTATTTAAAAAAGAAAAAAAAAAGATGTTGTCTGTCTTGGTTTTAGGAAAGTAACAGTTTTGTAGCGGAATTCAACTTTGCATGATTGAGGGACTTGTGGGGATTACTTATCACAGGTATTTCTTAAACTCTATTTTTTTCCTCAGTTTTCTTCTTATTTGTGAGTCCAAACGAATTCATTGCCTCTTGACTGTGATTAACTTCTGCCTGCTCATGTAGCCAGTAGGTACTTAATAATTAGTCATTGCTAACAATAAAGCATTAAGCATCTTCAGTCCATTGTCACCGCATATCAATTATCATCTTATTTTTATCAAACATCAGGGAAGGACTGTTTCCAAATTTGGGCAAGAAAAATGTGTAAGTCACTTCTAAAAAAGGAAAGGTATGTCTTTGGCCATTCACGGATTCATATGTTAGTGCTACAAATATTTCCTGTTCCTTATCTGCCTTTGGTCGGAGAATCACAAAAATAAAAACAATCATGGTTTGAACGAATAAACCATCCCAGGATTGCCCACCCCTCAACTGTTACACAGGATGCCTCCACTCTCTCCTTTCATTTTTTATTTTAATCGCAAGCTCTACACCCACCATGGGGCTTGAACTCAGGACTCAGAGATGAAGAATCATGTGCTCTACCGACTGGGCCAGCCAGGTCCCCCTTTTCTACTACCTTCCGTGTGTTCCTACCTGTCCTATAAACCAGAGACAAAACCTCCTCCAAGGCCCTGCACAGCCTATCTTTCCCGGACCCTATGTGTTCAGTCACACTGTACTTTTTTAGTGTTTTTGGAAGGTCTATCTATTATCCATCAAAGATGGGATCAAAGACACTTTTTGAGGACGAACCCAAATTCACCCCTAAAAATGGATATGCTTTGTTTTAAAATATTTAGAGAAATTTGGTCTTAAATGTCCTCCTTACCAATGAAGAGCTTTGTATGGGATCCGTGCCTGTGATGTGGGAAACAAAGACAAAAAAAAAAATCGTTAGATCTCCTTACTCCCTACAGCCCACTGACACGTCCTTGAAACAGGCAGAGTCACGTTCCTCTAGGGACTCCCCTGCCTCCACGTGAACACTTTGCTGAGGGCAAAAGGCCGTCCCAGCCTGATCCCACACCCCACCACCAGGATCCTGTAAGTGTACTTAACTTATAAAAATTCCTTTGGAAACTTCTTTATCTCTAAGACCCCCCAAGATACATGTTGGCCACCATTCCCAAAGCATACGGCCCACAGACATACATCTGAAGGGTCTCATGACTAAAGTTTTATTAGGTGGTAACAACTGACCTTTTTCTAATAACAGCTAGTGCACTCACGGTCCTGGAAACCTTGCTTCCAAAATTCCGAAGAGACTCACGCTCTCCCGGGCCCCCTCCCCACTTGCAAGTACATCATGGGCCCCAGTGCAGATTTTTCTGTCCACGGGTCCTGTCCCCAGGATTTAATAAAACCACCTTTTTGCACCAAAGCGGTCTCAAGAATCCTTTCTCGGCCATTGGCGTCGAACCATAATAATGTATTTCTTACATCACCTGCAAGCCTTCTACCCTCCTTGGTAGCAGATGGCTTCTGAGGGACTCTGTCTTCTGTACACAGTTGGCGTCAGGTGTTTGCAGCTTGCCGAGGGTGGTGGGAAGTCAGCGGTACGTGAGGGCACGAGTCCCCCCGTGGCAACAGCTGATGCTGGTACGAAGCTCAGATACCGAGACATTGAAATGTTCCCTAAATTGTCAGGGAGTCATTCATGTAGTTCATTGTTGTCTTGATTAAATATATACGGTGGCGTTACACTATTAAAAACTCGTAGCTTATTTAAGAACGGTTGATAAAACTTACACTTATCGAAATGCCAATTGCATGGACGCGTGGCTTGCTAACCTGGACGGTTTTCACTGCATTGAGTTAGAGATTTGCTTTTCATGGAAAACGTATTTAAAAAATGGAGATGACACTCTCCCGGCTGCCATCGGATGATCACGGGACACCTCACCGATGTGCTCTGCTGTGTAAAAGCCAATTAACAAATACAGCAAATGATACAGGACGCCGACGCCTTCTGGCAGTGGGATCATTCACGAGAAAGCTCTACAGCAGCGTCGGGTCCGAGTCCGCGACAGCAACCCGGCTCTGGCGCGCTCGCTCGGCGTGCTTTCTGTCACTCCAGCAACGTGACATAAACTTCTTTTCTCAGCCGGGATGAAGTGACAGGCGATCAGCTCGCATCCTTCATTACGGAAACACGGGATGGCAGCGGCACCTCGTGATTTTACCTGCGGATCAGGGTGACAGGAAGGGGAAGTCTGCGCTCACCCAGGAAAAGAGCATCTCGGGCCGGATCTCCGATGTCACAGAAAGCAGCGCGCCCTTCACCCCTCGCGTCGGCAAGAAGTCCTACGGGCTTCTCACTGCCAAACAGGGGCTTCGGAACTGATTTATGTCCCTAGAATTGACAGACATGCCCAGAGAATGGGGGATGCATTGGTTTGGTCTTTAAAAACAGTCAGTCCTGCAAAGAAACCAGACAACTGGAAGGGGATCCTTCTCTTTTTAGTGAAAAATATAAAATATGAATTAATTTCTCTAGCTATTTGGAGAGTATTGATTAGGAACCTCTTCTTTCCCTAAATTATTTTTTTATTATAAAACTGCAACAGTGACATCCAGTGTTTAGTGAAATTAATGGCACGTTGTCTCTGAGGACAGTTCAAGCCCCTAATGTTTTGAATAAAGATAGGTGTGCTTACTCTCATATGGAACAGACAGCTGGAAAAACATGCGAATTGACCGCAGCAGCTCCACTGATTGGGGAGTGTGCTCAGCATCTCCTACTAGGTGAGCAGACGGTTCACATCGGCGCAGCTGTGTTCAACTAAAATCTTCCTGCCCTGAGATCATGGGCTGTTGGTCTTAAAACTGGCTTCGATGAGGAAGTTGGCTGAACTGAATGGGCATCTGTCTTCCCCGTTGGCCTTCTTCCTGCTTCTTCTGACTCACGCACCGGAGAGCCGCTGCGCCGCGGCAGACACGGAATCTGGGGGTCATGAAGGGCTGGGCTCTGTCCGCGCCTCTGTCTCCGGATTCCCCTCTGCGCTTCTGTATCAGGGTGTGTCCTCCGGTAGGCAGAGAATTATCCTGCAACGGAGGAAGGACTAGTTTCTGGCTGTATCTGTCTTACCAGTTTGTGGGTCATCTGGATCTGAGTCGCCCTCTCTGCCGAGCTCTGTCCCTAAGAAAGCCGTCACCGGCCTTCCAGATGCAGGGCCAGAGAGGAACGGCTCTCTGCAGAGCCAGAGCCCACGCACTGCCTAGATTATCCGCCCGAAACACAAGGCGGCCAGGTCACATCCTGCCAGGTGCTCCTCATGAAGACACACGTCCAGGCTCCTGAGCTTGTTTTCTGGGTTCGACCTCTGGTCCCAACTTAATTCTCTAGCTCTTTCCAGGTTTTGACATGAACATAACTTTGTGCAGTTTCCACTGTTTGGCCCATGTGCCTTCGATTCTTGTTATCTTTCTTTATACCCTTTGTCTTTTCTCATTTTAATGGAATTATCTTAAATATTTCCTCTGTGTACATCAAGACCACATTAGACAATACCATCATTTTTACATCAAATATTAAACATAATCTAGAAAGCTCAACAGGTGAGTGAAGGACTATGATATGTACCAGAGGACTCGTTTTTTCTACTGCCAACACATGCTGAGTCTTCCTCCTCCTGGGAATGTCTTAGTTTTCCCTGCATTTCTGAAGAATGTTTTCACAGGGTAATCAAATGCTGTCTTAGAATTCTTTTCTTTTTCCTCCATGGGCAAAATAAAGGATATTCAAATTTTCTGGTACCAGCATGTAAAACAGTTTTAAATTTGAATTTAAATGCAAAATAAAAATAATGCAATTTTGTAAAAAAAAGAAAGTACTTGAAAATGTCACATCTCTTCCTTCTGGTCCCCGTGGCTTCGATGAGCACTGGCCGTCATTCGGAGAGCCCCCCACTTCTGGTGAGATATCACTTCTCTCTTCGTGATTTCAGGATCTCTTCTTGGTCTTCAGTTTTCATCAGTTAGACTATAATGGGCATCGGGGTGGATGTATTTGAACTTATGTGTTGGGGTTAAATCAGCTTCTGTAATCCGAAGGTTTATGTGTTTTGCCAAGTTTAGGATGTTTCCAAGCATGATTTCTTCAAACGTTTTTTCAGCTCCATGTCCTTTCTCTTCTTTCTGGGATGCCAATGACATGAGTGGCACATCCTTTATTACCATCCTACAAGCCTTTGAGCCGCTGGTCATTTTTTTTTTTCCCCACTGATTTTCTGTCTGTGGTTCAGATTGGGAGAGACAAGACTGACAGCTATTTTCCTTCTTGGTAGAGTTGTTGGAAGAACAGGCCTGTGCACAGACAAAAGAAGAAGCAAGACAAATTATGTCCCAGGTGTGGGCTTGCCTGATGTATTAAAATCTGAGGCAGCCCAGCCAAGGTATGAGTCTGCTCTTCTCCACCAGCCAGCCTTCCTTCCTTGAGTGCACTGGGTTGGTCAGCTGGAGCTGGGGGCAGGACAGGGCAGAGAGCAAGCCAACCAGTCAAGGCGGTAGAACGGATAGATACGCACAGCAGATAGGAGTCGAAACACAGAAATGTAGGAGAAATGGGACACACCAAAAACACACGTCCAGATGTGTTTCCAGATAAATTTCCAACACAATTTAAGTACAACTAACGTAAAAGAGTGAAACAGTCCTACTGAAAGGCAGGGGTCGTCACATTGGATGAGAAAGCTAGGTGCAAGTCTATGCTGTTTATAAAAAACGCACTTTAAAAAGATATGGATCATCCATGGGCGCCTGGGTGGCTCAATGGGTTAAGCCTCTGCCTTCGGCTCAGGTCGTGATCTCAGGGTCCTGGGATCGAGCCCCACATCAGGCTCTCTGCTCAGCAGGGAGCCTGCTTCCCCCCCCCCCGTCTGCCTCTCTGCCTACTTGCGATCTCTCGCTGTGTGTCAAAGAAATAAGTAAAATCTTTAAAGAAATAAAAATAAAAAGATATGGATCATCCAAATGTCGTAGAGTGGAAAGAGACTTTACCATGCACACTTTGAGCATAAGATAGGAATGGCAAGATCTATACCAGGCATCTCAGGCTAAGAGACAAAAGAGCATTACACGAAATAATGAGGTACACTTCTTAGTGATAACAGTATTTGTTCATCAAGAAGGATTAACAGTCTTAAACACGTGTTTATCTTCAAAACTGTAATGAATGAAACAAAAATTTATAAACTAAAAATAAAAATGGATGAAATCATAAAAAAATATGGTTGGAGATTTAAAACTATCTGTCTCAGTAACTGACAGAGCACTACAAACACCATGATAGAATCTGTTTCTGTTTTAAGGGGTTACGGAATATTAACTTTACAGTAGGCCAGATAACAACTTTCAATATGTTACAAAATACAGAATTTACAAAGACAATTATCTGGCCATACTGAATTAAGTTAGAAGTAAATTATAATATTATATTAATAAATGAAGTGATGAGCTTTAAAATAGCCGACAAACCAAGGGAATGCCTACAAGAAGAAATAGAAAACATTTTGACCCAAACAAGAAACACATCTAATCAAAATTTGGGGAGATGCAGTGTTTAGAAAGAAAATGGAGCTTTAATTAAGGCTATTTTAATGAATAAGACAGATATAAAATGAAGAGACTAAGCTGGAACTTCAAAAGGCTGAAAAAAATAAGCAAATTAAACCCAAGGAGGTAGAAAAACAAAAAATTATAGTACAACCAGAAATTGATGAAATAGAAAACAGAAATTTGAAAAATATGTACAATACCAAGTGTATTAAAATTACTATAGAATTGATTAGCTCCCAGCAAGACCAATCAAAACAAATAGAAAATGTAAATTACAAACATCAGAAAATAGAAAGCAAATTTCCAGGAATGATGTAGCCTTAAAGCATATAAAAAATTATGACAATAAATTATGAAAACTAAGGTGACATAGGCAATATCCTTGAAAATAAGAATTTATTAAAAGAGATTCAAGGAGGAATTGAAAAATAGAAATATGAATATTTTTCTCTACTAAAGAAACTGAATTCATAATCACAAAATCTTCCCACAGAAGTACAAGCCCAGATGGCTTCATTGGTAGATTCTATCCCTACCCCCCCCCAAAAAAATATAAGATATGGTATCAAGCTTAGCCAAATTCTTCAGAAAATATTGTACTTGCAAAATATAATATACATTAAACTAGTTTTATGAGACCAGGATAATCTTGATATGAAACTGGATAAGAATATTACAAGGTAAGTAAATTCACACATTTAAAACCAACAACCTTTACCAAACCATCAGAAAATTGAAACCAACTTTATATAAGAACATAATACATCATGAACAGATGGATTTTAGCCAGGAAATACAAACTTTGTTTAGCATTCGAATTCATCAATGTAATTCACCATGTGAACCAACTGAAAGATAAAAACCCATGATTATCTCATTAGATGTAAAAAAAGCCGGTGGCAAAATTCAACCTGCACTCAGGATAAGCCTTCCTGACAACCACCTCCATCTCAAGAGCAGATCTTCACGCAGATCAGCTAGCATCTTCCCTAAAGATAAAACAAAAATAATGTCCCCGTCATATCGGGAAAAGACAGGGTTAGGTACTCTCACGGTTTTCATTCATAATTGTACAGAAAATCCTAGCCAATGAAATAAGCAAGAAAAGTAAATAGAAGCATAAATTTGGAAAGCAGGTGAAACTGTCATTATTCAGTGAGGACATATTTGCGTGTACAGAAGAACACTCCTTAGCCAAGTAGAAATAAATGACAGAAACTCATAAATTAATTTAGTGAACTCTTAGAATACAGAGTCAGTTTTAAAAAATCAATTAATTTCTGTTTACTAATTGGAAATACAATTTTTAAAAACACACCACTTTATAACAGGAAAATGAACAACCTACGTATCACTTTAAATATGTTGCAAAGAGAAATTAAGAACCCAAGAAAGTGAAGAGATAAACTATAGTCACAGTCTTAGAGAATAAATATTTATTCTTATAAATAGTTTGGGATTAAGAAATATTTTTAAGATACCAATACTCCCCATCTTGATCTATAGATTCAAAGCACTCCAAGTCATAATCCTTTGGATTTTTCTGAGAAGTAGAGTGTGTATGGAAATGTAAGGAATCTGGAATTCCTTGGAATTCATGGAAAAGAGGAGTGAACTTGTGCCATCATCATAATCACTGGAGCCTGGTACAATTGTAAGGTCAGTGGAAGAGAGGAGGAGCAAGACATGGAACCACACATAGGTAGGGTCAACTGACTTTGGATAGGAGCGCCCAAGTAATTCAGCAGAAGGGGTGAGGTCTTTTAGACAAGGATGCCAGGCTTCTAGACACGTGTATAGAATAAAAAATTAACCTTGACCTCCAATTCGCTTGATATATAAAAACGGTTTGAAATCGATCAAAGACTTAAACATATATTTGAGAACCATAAGGCTTCTGGAAAACACAGCATGACTTTGGTTAGGGCAAACACTTCTAGAGAACACACACATATACGCACATGCAAATAGCTATGAAAATGGATACTTTTATCTTCATCAAAGTTAAAACTTTCCCTACTTCGTACTAAGAAAGAAATAAGCAATCCACAGACTAAGGAAAAAAATCCATAATTCATTAATCTGACCAAGTCTTGTCCAGAATATGTTAAAAATCTCCTATAGTTCAACAAAAGAAAACCCAATACACAGAAAATTGCCAAAAGACTTGAACAGGACTTTGCAAGAAGATGTACAAGTAGCCAATAAGTAAATGTCAAGGGCCAACTTAAACCACAAAATAACATGTCATATTTATTGGAATGGTTAAAGTCAAAATTATAGGCACTACTAAATGTTGATCAGGGTGAGGAACAAGGAGAAATCTCATGTATTCTTCTCAGGACGGTAAAAAACTTTGGTAACTCTGCCACAGTTCCCTCTAAAGTTACACACTCACCTGGTCTAAGCCCTTGCAATTCCACAGCTAAATAATTATTCAAGAAAAATGAAAACATACGTCCAGAGAAAGACTTGAATAGACCAATAACCAGTAATGAGATTGAAGCAGGGATCAAAAACCTCCCAAAAAACAAAAGTCTAGGGCCTCACCGACTCCCTGGGGAATTCTACCAAACATTCAAAGAAGAAATATTACCTCTTCCCCTGAAGCTGTTTCAAAAAATAGAAACAGAAGGAAAACTTTCAGACTCTTTCTATGAGACCAACTTTCCTTCATCCCCAAACCAGGTAAAGACCCCATCAAAAAGGAGAATTTCAGACCAATATCCCTGACGAATGTGGATGCCAAAATTCTTGACAAGATCCTAGCTAATAGGATCCAAAAGTACATTAAAGGTTTATCCACCACCACCAGGTGGGATTATCCCTGGGATGCAAGGGTGGTTCAACATTCACAAATCAATCAATGTGATGGAACATATAGATAAGAGAAGAGACGAGAACCACATGGTCCTCTCAATTGATGCAGAAAAAGCATTTGACAAAATACAGCATCCTTTCCTGATTAAAACTTTTCAGAGTGTAGTGATAGAGGGAATATTCCTCAATTTCATAAAATCGATCTATGAAAAACCCACAGCAAATACCATTCTCAATGGGGAAAAGCTGAGAGCCTTTCCCTTAAGATCAGGAACATGACAAGGATGTCCACTGTTGTCATTATTGTTCAACAGGGCACCAGAGAAAGACTTGAAAGCAAATGTTCATAGAATCCTTATTCTCAATAAGAGAATAGAAATGGAAAAGAACCTAAATGCTCATCAGCGCAGGAGTCAATAAGCCAATTGTAGTATTTCCTCAGAACGGAATACTAACTAGTAATAAAAAGGATATCAATACTCATATATGCAATCACATGAATTAATTTCCAAAACATTATGATAAGAAGCCAAGCACAAAAGAGATCATATTGCATGAGTCCATTTTATGAATCACTACGATAAGCAGAGCTAATTTGTGGTAATGAAATCTGATAAAGTGATTGCTTCTGGAGGGAGTGATTGAATGGGAAAGGACATGAGAAACCATTCTGGCTTGACGCAAATGCTCTGTATTTTGTTTTCTGTGGTGTGCGTATTTGTCAAAAACCAACTAAATGGAATGCTTATAACCTGTGTGTTTTGTTGCACGTGAGTCACAGCTAAAAAGCCGATAAGCTAAGCAGAAATAATGTCATTGGTTCCTCCACGCAAGCAGTATACGTTCCCATTGTGGCATCAAGAGAAAGACCCGCAGGATGAGAATGAAGCCCAGCAGGGCAGCCCTACTAGAAAGCCACCATCGTGAGCTCCACTGTCTTTGTGCCTGAAGCTCCCATCAGTGCTTCTTGTTCCCTGTCGTGCTGGCTTACCCAGGTCTGTGGTGGGACTCGGGCTTTGTGTGCAATTTCCAGACTGCTCTCAGAGGAATTGTGACCAAAGGAGAATGAAATCGATCAAAATACTAACGATGTGGTAGAGATCTTAGGCTTAAGGTTTCGAGAATCATGCACACTCAGTTTCGAACCCTTGCCCCTCTCTTCATGATGTCCTGCCTACTTTAGGCTTTGCCTTTCCCCATCTGTAATAAATGGGGGCTGCAGGAGCAAAACCATCAAAGGTTGTTTCTTGATGTACAGATGTTTTTATTCTTATAAAGCAATGGTTCTCAACCAGGGGTGATTTTGCCACACTGTGGACTGCCACCAATATCTGGGGACATGGTTTTATTGTCACAACTGGAGCAAAGGGGGTGTGCTACTCTATTCTAGCAGGTAGAGGCCAGGATGCCACAAATATCCTAAGGGCCTTTTGTACCTCTTCTTTGGAGAAATGTCTGTTCATGTCTTCAGCCCATTTCTTCATTGGATTCTTTGTTCTTTGGGTGTTGAGTTTGATATGTTCTTTACAGATTTTGGATACTAGCCCTTTATCTGATATGTCATTTGCAAATATCTTCTCCCATTTTGTCAGTTGTCTTTTGGTTTTGTTGACTGTTTCCTTTGCTGTGCAAAAGCTTTTTATATTGATGAAGTCCCAGTAGTTTGTTTTTGCTTTTGTTTCCCTTGCCTTTGAGACACGTCTAACAAGAAGTTGCTGGGGCCAAGGTCACAAGGGTTGCTGCCTGTGTTCTCCTCTAGGGTTTTGATGGATTCCTGTGTCACATTGAGGTCTTTCATCCATTTTGAGTCTATTTTTGTGTGTGGTGTAAGGAAATGGTCCAGTTTCATTATTCTACATCACAATGCCACCAGCCTTGGTGCTCTTTTTCAACATCCCTTTGCCAAAAAATGTTCAATATAATTCAACATCAGGGAAAGAGAAATCAAAACCACTATGAGATACCACCTCACACCAGTTAGAATGGCTAAAATTAGCAAGTCAGGAAATGACAGACGTCAAGGATGCCGAGAAATGGGAACCTCCTACACTGTTGGTGGGAATGTAAGCTGGTGCAGCCACTTTGGAAAACGGAATGGAGGCTCCTCAAAAAGTTGAAAATAGAGCTGCCCTACAACCCAGCAATTGCCCTAGTGGGTATTTACCCTGAAGATACAAATGTAATGATCCGAAGGGGCACGTGCACCCAAATGTTTATAGTAACAATGCCCACAATAGCCAAACTGTGGGAAGAGCCTAGATGTCCATCAACAGATGAACGGATAAAGACAATGTAGACTGTATACACAACACTCACAATAGACACACACACACACACACACACACACACACAGAACACTACTCAGCCATCAGAAAATGAAATCTTGCCATTTGCAATGACGTGTATGGAACCAGAGGGTATTAGGCTAAGTCAAACAAGTCAATCTGAGAAAGACAATTATCATATGATTTCACTCGTATATGAAATTTAACAAACAAAACAGAGGATTATAGGGGAAGAGAGGAAAAATAAAACAAGATGAAACCAGAGAAGAAGACAAACCACAAGAGACTCTTAATCATAGGAACAGACTGCGGGTTGCTGGAGGGGAGGCGAGGGGGGAATGGGGTAAGTGGGTGATGGACGCGAAGGAGGGAATGTGGTGGAATAAGCACCGGGTGTTATGTGAGACTGATGAACCCCTGACCTCTACCTCTGAAACCAACAATGTATTATATGTTAATGAATTGAGTTTAAATAAAAAATAAGTAAGAAAACAAAAAAATCCCGAAAGGCATAAGAGTCCTTCCCTATAAAAAGCATTATCTGCTCTAAACTGCCAAGAGCACTGTATCTTCTCCTACAATGACTTCTATTGATTCTTTAAGATTGCAATGTGTCACCTTCTAGAGTCTTAATTTTTAGACATCTCTTAACCTGCAAATAATCTTTCAAAATTTACTCTTTAAATAACCTGCATAGAAATCTATGCTCAGTGGAAATTAAGCACTTAAACCAATTTCCCCTTCCATGTAAAACCAATTGTCTGATACCATGATTTTTTTGTTCCAGGGATTTGTGGTGGCAAATTTCTGATAGATGTAAAATTATTAGATTGTAGGGTCTGTTTCAGGATTATTCTATCCTTTTATACTTGTACCACACTTAAAAAGTATCACTTTTTTTCAATGATTTAGTTTCAAGTAAGTGAATTGGTTATTTACTACATCTTCGAATAGCCTGAAAATATCATGAAGTACAGGTTGCATCATTTAGTGTTTGTATCCTGGTGTATAGTTTGTAATTACCAGACGTCAAACTCTTTGAAAGATCTTTGCAAAAATTTTCTTAATTATTTTTTATCTTTTTATTTTTCTAGGTAAATTTTTTCAGGTAAAATTTGTCACACATCTCTATCAAGACTTAACAGAAAGCCAAATGTATTTTAGGAATTGAGGAAATGAACTTTTTGTATACAAAGTTTTAAATTTTTCACAGGATTTACCTGAAAATGACCAAATCCAAAATGCTTGAAAAACTTTATAGTAAGTGTTCAAATATTTCCCTCTGAGAGCTTATCCATTTGTTTAGGAAACATTTTACTCTTACCATTAATATAAGACTTACTTAGCTTCTGTCTAAGTAATCATTAATTGTAATTACTGGGCTCCAAATAAATGGTGTAATTAAACTTAATTATAAAATAAATTGAAAATATTTCTATCTGGTTTTATTGATAAAGTCATGCAGTCGAATGCCTGTGCTTTGCTTTTAAAACTCACTAACTTATTATCAAATCACACATAGCCATATGGGAAGAAATTCTCAAGTGCTAGTAATAATTTCGGATAATTTGCATGCGAGATAAACTGTTACAAAAACTCATTATGAAATGTGGATACATATTTTTTTAATTTTTCTACTTAATTATTAGTGTCCTGAGAACCTGTCTCCCCCTTGAATGGTCTCTGCTCCGGAAATTACGCCACCTTACTCCAGACCTGTCAAGAATTGGTTCCATCAGTTTATGGGTGCTGTTCTTACTTCGAACACCAGGTGGCGCTGTTCAAGTGGACAATTTTGGTCAAGGCATTGACGTTTTGTTTGTCCAGATTCTTTCTTTCTTTTTAAGATTTTATTTATTTATTGGAGAGAGAGAGAGAGAGAGAGAGAGAGAGAGAGAGAGAGAGAGCTAGGGAAGGGACAAGGGAGAGGGAGACCCTGTCTCCCTACGGAGCACGGAGCCCCATGCTGGACTGTATCTCACCATGTTGGGATCACAGCCTGAGCTGAAGGCCAACCCTTAACGGACTGAGCCACCCAGGCGCCCCTGTGTTTGTCCAGATTCTTAACATAAGCTGTAAACTGGATCCTCAAGACATGTGATCCCAATCTCTAAATCTAAAACAGGGCCAAGAGCACCTCATTTGACATCCATTCATCCTTCTCAGGTGAATTCTGGGATTTCATATACCAGCACTGCTATGCTAGCAATTAATCCAAAAGAGTCCACTTATTAACCTAATAGTTAATGGTTAATCCAGTGAATCTAATAGTCCCAAATTAACCATTCCCTTTGGGACCATCATCAGTACCCACAGGTGGGGCAGCTTCTCTTAAAGCCGTAAAAACACAGAGTTTACTTACCTCCTGCTCCACAAACTGTCAGAGTCAGGCCACACTTCCTAAGTGTGGATTTCCAAAGGTGGAAATTCAAGTGTGGAAATTCAAAGGCGATTTACGCTCTTACGAGAGACACCCCCTTTAAGCGAAAGAGCTCATCTCTTAACCTTCCGCTAGACGTTGACGTTAGTGATCCAAGGTGCGTGCTCACCTCTTCCCTTCCGGACCAGCGCGGGGACGCTCAGCCAGAGCCTCTCTCCGTCACGTGCCCCTCTGACATGCTGTGTGGTCCACGCCGCTCACACTTCTATGGAAACGGAACAAAAGGACGTGAACCATTGTAGAATTTTGCAACTAGAAGAGATAAAGACACCCTCTGGGAGCGTTCGTACAAAGGAAGAATGCCTAATGTGGCATAGCTAAGTTGTGGAATTAAAGACCGACTGAGAACAGGCAAAGGCTGGTGGCGAGTCAGAGCTGCTAAAGCAGGTGAGTTGGCCCTCCTCACCGGCGCTCGGCGGGGTCTCAGAGGCAGGCGGAGGGGTGAGAAGGTATTTTTAGAGGGAGAAGGCAGGGCTTCGGTATGTCAGGGGAGTCCTGACTGGAGGCTGTTGGCCCCAGGAAGCTGCAGGTGGCGTTTGCTAGAAGTGTGGCATCTTCCGTGATTTCTGTGATTGGCCCTGGGGTGCAATTGGGGAAGAAGGAGGGAAGCTCTCAGGTGTTGATCAAGTCCTGGCCATTGGACTGATGGTCAAAGTGTGATTGTTGGCTTCCTGGACTGATTTCTAGGACAGAAGTCGGACTTCCCGCAGGCTGGGCCCTTGGGGTGTTGGTGCCTGTAGAGGGCAGGTGGGTTTCTGGGCTGATCTCTGGGCTGCTGGCTGCAGATAGTGGGTCAGAACTCTACTCATGGATATGGTCTGGCCATTGTCTGTGTACTCAGTCTCCCAAAGCACTCATGTCTTAATAAAACATGGGAATTTAAAAGGTGGCTAACATATATGATTTCTCAAAAAAAAAAAAGGAAATCATTATTTTGATCATATTTTCCCATTTACCTGTAAAAATAGGTGTGGTTTTTCCCCCCTCCTTTTGGGAGCCAATTCTAGAAAAACATATTGATACTTAAGTCCTAGGGCACCTGTGTGGCTCAGTCATTTAAGCCTCTGCCTTGGGCTCAGGTCATGATCCCAGGGTCCTGGGATGGAGCCCAGCAGTGGGCTCCCTGTTTGGCGGGGAGCCTGCTTCTCCCTATCCCTCCTCTTCTGCTCTCTCCCCCACTCTCTCTCTCTTTCTCAAATAAATAAATAATTAAAACCTTTAAAAAATACTTAATTCCTATAAATTGCATTCAGCAATAATCTAGAAACAAAGAGTACCCAACACTTAGACAATCTAAAAGCAAATTCACGTGAATGGACATAGAGCCCACATCAGCTCTGCTCACTTTGAGTTTCTTCTTTACCGATCAGCTTTGCATGACACATCACTTCTGTGCAAATGCTATGACCTGACCTGGCCAGTAAAGTAACAAACAATAACTGAAAAGGAGTTTGCTCTTACTACTGCCTTTTCGAGACTTTAATAACTTTGCCATAATATCAATAACGCGAAAGCATCTAAGCTTCTTTGCAACAGAGAGAACGCTTCAAGTGCAGGGGTCCCGGGCCCCCACTCTTGCAGTCCTGAGGGCAGGTGCTTGGAGCAGAGGAACGGGGATGTCCCCAGCGGGCTCCAAGCAGGCGCGGTGCACAGGGCGAGCCACACGAGTGGCCCAGCGCGCTCTGCGGGCAGCAGCACGGCGACAGATGCACCAGCAGTCTTCAGGTGCCCTTAGTGGCAATGACTGTCCATCACTGCAGACATTCCTGGGCTTGGAAGTGGGGGCCCTGGACGTGTCCCAGGCCCCGTCCTGGAGCCCTGCAGCCAGGGAGATGCTTATTGGCACTTTCAAAAACCCCCAGACCAGCTCTTTGACTATTAGCATGCGGGCTGCCCTTTAGTTTGCATGCTCTTTTTTTTTTTCCTCCACAAATGCAAGGTCTTTGCTGTTGTTTCCACACCTTTGAGATACGGCTGGCTCTTAAAGGGTAGTGGTGGGAGGTAGTCCCTCTAACGGGGTGTGACTACGCACGGCGACCTCCTGCTCCCGGTGACTCGCGGACGGTCTGGCTCCCCACTAAAGCACTGCGGCTGCGCTGCCTTCGTCACATGGGTATGGCTGCGATACGAGCGTGCAGTACGGACCCCACTACATGCTTACCTTTGTGCAAAACACCTCAGGAGTCCTTCCCCGTGCGAGGAGCTCTTGGGAACCCGTGCAGGTGGGACGGGGCAGTGCCAAAGTCAGAGCTCCCCCTGCCCTGCTCATGCCTGTTCAGTCGCACTCATGGGACCGTCCCCAAACCTGGGACCAGCGACAGGCTAGACCCCAACTGGATGCCTGCTGAGCGTTCAGGAGTTGCCCTTTGCTTTTTATAAGCTCAGAGTATAAACGAGATGGCTCCTGGGCACAACCACAGCTCCCCTCCCGCCGCGTCGTCTGTCACGCCGTGGCCCTGTCCTCCCATGCCCCGGCCCTCTTGCTTTCACATCGGGTTCCTTCAGGCAAATTATCCTCCGGATGGTTCCCTCTTCCAAATTTTTGTATTAGGTGAATTGGGATCCATTCTCTCAAGGACTCTTAGAGATCATCAATGATGAATATAATCAATCGCTTTACCTAGTGAAGACTTAACTCAAGATGATTTGCTCATTTGGGGTAGCTAATTCTTCAAAATACCCAAGTAACATTTGCAAATGAAGCTCTTCAGGCAGGTGTCTCTATTTGGAATGTCAGGGCTGAGGTTCACTCTGTGTAAAGCTCTGTGTCCCCAGAGTGCCATTTATTTTCTCTCTGTGGTATCTCCAGAGCTGTGTGAAATGAGCTCACCACATCTTCCCATTATATGCATTTCCATAGTGGAGAGAAACCAACTGAATGGAGACTTTTGAAGGTCTCCAGGGAAATCAAAAGGAAGTGGAGACCGGGACCTCCGGTCAACCACTTGCTGGGTCACTTGTGTGTGTCCCCAGGTACACGTCCGTCTTCCGAGAGAGCCTGGCATGGCAGAGGGGTGGCAGGTAGAGCCACGGGGCTGCAGTGGGAAGCTTGCGGTCCCCTTATGAGTAGTGCTCATAAATGACAGGGTTCAGAGAGCCAATGAGCCTCTGCACTCAGGAGCCAGAGCAGACGACTGGTCTGAAAACACACCACGCTTGGGCCACACTCTGCCGTTGGCTTGTGTTTTCCTTGCCAAGCTGGAAGCCACATTCTGCTCTCCGTATCTGTCCATATTCTTCATTCAAGGGATGTCCTTTCTCTTGGGGCCAGTTGCACATTTTCCGCTTCCTTGGGAATTTTTCAATCATTCTGTCATTCAACAGAATGTGCTGGGTGCATGCAGTATGTGAGATATGTGTCCCGGCCCCGGAGATAAAAGAGTGGACGACAGACAAGGTGTTTCCTCAGGGAACACACGGTTGTTGGAGGGAAAACGAGCACACGTTGACGAACTGTCGGAAGCTCTGTGGGGTGAAGAGCATGAGGCTGAGGGGGGGACAGTGGAGGAAAGACGGGATTGAGGTCAGGGAGTGGAGGCGTCCTCTGAGGAAGGGCCCAGGAAAGCCGGCATGCGGGGCAGGGCAGGGTCAGCCAGCGTGAGCCTGGGCAGAATCTCCAGGTGGAGGCAGCAGAGGGGCTGAGGCGGGAAAGAGGCTATTCAAGAGCGCAGGTAGGAGGCACGTTGTCCGTGAGCGGAGATAGCAAGTGTGGGACGGAATGATGTGATCTGTTCTCGGAGAGGCGTGTGGGCTCAGATGGTGTGATATTCCACGGTGAGCAACTTAGGAAAATACAATAAACCACGGCTGGGTGTAAGTGGAGGTGTGAGAGTGTCCAATTTGTACTATAACAGTCAACTCTTCTAGAAAGGATGCGCTGACAGCTGGCGGAAAATGAACTCGATGTGCACAAGGAGGCAGGCCCGGGGGCAGTGAGACCTTCTACGGGGACAGGACACGCCACGGCGGCCCTGGCTGGGGACAAGAGGAGACACGCTTGAGAAGAGTTTTGGGAAGTGAGACCAAGTGGCAACAGACCTGGCATGGAGAATGTAAGGAGGAAAAGCTCAGTGATGACAGACACCACCAGGAACAGTTTCCATTGCCTAAGGCAGAAGAGCCTGGAGGGCAGACATGAGGGGAGAGAGCACGGTTCACCTTGGACGGACTCGTTGTGCATTACTGTGTGTCGTTAGTTTGTGTTACCGCTGTTCTCTTTTGATGTCAGGCTTGGTGTAGGCGTTAAGGATTCAGAGATGATGAGAAGAACACGGTCTCTGGCATTAAGGATTATGTCTTTGATCCAAAGACTTCACAGCGAAGGGAGGCGTGGAGACAAATGGACTCCCAGCCTCGCTCCAGGCAGAATGGGATCATGATAGAGGCTGGGCGCTCACCGAGACAGGACTCTGCGCCCAGGTGCGTGGCTTGGAGCCCAGCTTCCCACCTCCTGGCTGGCACGTGCAGGCATGGCTCTGAGTGTCTCTGGGCGTGTTAACCCAGGTGTACAATGGACATAACCATTGTGAGGGAGACCCAAATACTTGTAAAGTGCCTGTTGTGGTGTTTTGAACACAGTTAGCATCTGAAAGTACTGCTACTATGGTCCCACTAGCGGAATGGCCCCGAGGTCCTGCAGGATAGGACCAGCACGTGCTGGGACACATTCCTGAGACCATGGACAGCGCCCCCCACCCCAGCACATCAGGCGCCCGGCCCTTCTGCGTCACATCCGTCAATATCCACGTGTGTGTTACCTGTGCTTCCGCTGTTCTTCTCGGTATACGGCTTCATGTTCAGTTACGTCTATGAGTCGATGGTTTGTGCCTTGTAGCTGCAGAGTTTCTGCAAGCGTATTGAGGTCAAATCTTATGTCCTGTGGCTCCCGATTTCCTTTACAGCCCGTCTGGCAGTAATGTCTTCCTCACAGGAAGTATTCCGTAAACATCCTCTGGGTGATTAGCACCACACAAAACAACTCTCTCAGGATACATGTGAAACCCTCTTGAGCAATCAGCCGGCTCGCTCCACTGTCTTAGACCAGCATACGCTTAGCAATATTGACACAAGGTGGCTTTGCCTTTTAAACAGGAAGCAGCCTGAAAGGAAACATTCCCTGAAGGAAACCCCAGTGACATACCAGTAAGGAACTCTGTCGCTGAGTTCGGTGGCTTGCAAAGAATCACCGTTGATAACTAAATGGGAACTTTTCTCATGATTTTAACTCCTACTTTCAGCCTCTATGCATGGATTTGAAACTAAACACACCTCACCTTTACAGAAAGCTACGGCAGCGTGACTGGAAATGAGAGAGAAAGGCACGGGCGGTTGGCCTGAGACAGATGCTTTCAGACCTGTCCTGACTGAGCCCTGGGACAGAAGAGTCAGAAGTGGGGCGGACAAATCTCGTTAGGAGACCTTGCAAAGACCCTGCGTTGAGGAAGAAAACTATTGAGTGGCATGAGAATACTCTTCAAGGAACCTTTCAAAGACTAGCAGATCTGTATCCATTTCTGTTTGAGGGCAGCAGACACCGTGCAGCCCTCTGGCGTCTCTTCACATAAGTCAGGGTCCTCAATATCCCCAACACTCATACATGCTTCGTTCATTTTGTTTTTTCATTTTTAGGGAGACAGCACTAACTTCAGTCCTTATTCTCGTGTCCTCTTTATATTGTATCTCCATTTTTTCTGGATAGTTCCCTTTTCTGATTTATTTTTTGCTGTAGGATGTGTATTTCAAACCTCTCACATCCTTCCCTTGGCGGCTGACCGTCCTTATCTCCACGTGACTGGAAGTCACCTGGCCTCCCAGGACCTCCCTCGCAGCCGGCGCTGACCCGGGCACCTTCCGTGCGCCCAGTGTCCCCTGGGTGCACGTGTGTCTCCCTCAAGAGACGCAGGGGCTCCTGCACCAAATCAGGAGGCAAGGGCACCCCTGGCACGTGACACACTATTTTACCACGTGTGCCATGACACAGAATAATTAATGAATATCATTTGAATAGATGCGTGGAAATATTTTTAGGCGAATCACATACAAAGTAACGATGAATGATAAAGTACAAAGAGCGTTTTGGATTTTCAGAGGTGGCAATGAAAGGGAAAAAATAAAAAAAAATACAGAGGCAATTTAAATATTTAAATAACTCAAATTGTTTTTATTGTAATAACAGTATTTTCAGTGGAGAAAGAATTCCAGAACAATAATTACCCATATTAATAGCAGTCAGAGATAACAAATCTTAAAATACTATAATAGATTCCTACCAGCTTCTTTATCTCTCTTAACGAGAAGTTATTATACTACAGGTACTGTTTTTACTCTCATTTTTTTTCACTTCATCTTCCCCAAAGAACTATTGTGACAGCCGTAACAGATGCATCACTGGCTCATGACCAAGCTGCATCTTTGCACACACGTAAGAGCAGAGACGGGCCTGCTGGTAGAAGCTTGATGGGTTATTGTAAGGCAGGCGGCAATTGTTAGTAAACTTTTATCCTTTCCATGCTGCGACATCTTCCAAGTACATAGTATGTTATTATTGGAGTTAAATATCAGGATTGAAAGAATATGTTGATGGTTCCAAAACACACCCATTACATACTCTCGCTGACAACGTTTTATTTACTTATTTACTTATTCCCCGTCGCTTTAAATGTGTGACTATGATCAAATGCATGCATTTGTTTGTATAACGTGCCTATAGTGTGTGTGTGTGTTTAGCACGAGAGCCAAAGAGAAGGTCACTTTACGAAGTGCACGTTTGGAATGGATCCCGACGTGACACGTTGCAGTGGCTGCACGTGCGGAGCATCGGTACAGAGTCGGCTGCACAACAGTGCAGCGCGCAGTGGGTCTGCACCTCGGGGCGCCCATCCTTCCGGCTTGGAAGCGCACGGGGAGGGCGAGGGCCCGGGGAAGGCGGCGGCTCCGCGGAAGGAGACCCAGCCAGCCGGGCCGGAGGCGGAGCGGGGAGCCGTGCGGGAGGCCGGGCCGCCGGTAGCAGCGCACTGGGTCAGGGCAGGCGGCCGGGGGCCAACAGCGGGTCGGATGGGGGCGCGCCCCGCACGCAGGACCAGCCGGCGGCCGCTGGGACCGCGCAGGAAATTGCCCTCCGTGCAAGTGCTGCTCTCTATGACACCACCGGTAAGTGTTCCCTCATTTCTTTTTACTTCCTACACACACACAAATATGTTGAACAGACCACATGTGTTTCTAACTTACAAAGAATCCCTAAAATACTGCTAGGTCTGTCTTACTCCTGCAAAAAAAGAGGTTCCATATTACTTTTACGATTTTCAAGATAATTAAAAAAATTCAAATGTTCTTATTCCTCCAGGTCAGTGTTCGATAAACTTCTCCAAGTTTCCTTTTATGGAGAAATCAAAACACATGTGCACGTGTGTACACACACGCACACACACACACACAGCTCTGGTTTGTGGCAAACAACACGCCTGCTGAGAACAAACAGAAAAGCCAGAGAGTTTACAAAAATAAAACACCTCTTCAAATGTTTTAGGGCACGGGGTCTCAAGGGTCCAAGGTGGAAAGAAAGGAGGACTACACAGACTCTGTATTNGTGAGTCTGTATTGGAAAACCCGCTTTTCACATCTGGCCTCTTGCAGACTCACGGCTCGGTGCAGAGATGCTTCTAAGAAGTAAATACACCCGCAGAGCGTTGGAAATTTGCTGCGCTGGAGAAATGGGGTGGAAGTCTGGGCCTCCTGGGGCAGTCCTGACTTAGGGGGCTGCTTCCAGCTGAAAAGGGAGGGCCCGCCCCCAAGGCCCTCTCAGCGGTTTTGACTCTCAGTAATTGGTGTTTGAGTTTAGGAGCAAAGAAAGGTGCTTGGCTTTGTTGATGCTGCGTGCTCTCCGGGGAACCCAGGAACCTCAGAGGGAAAGGTCAACAGACAGAGTAAACAAGGAGGAAACTGTGAGCGGTGTGGGCGGCATGAAGCAACATCAGCCTCACATTTTTAGAATTTAAATAAATGCCAATAGCGTGAACACCTCACTAAGAAGCTAATAAAAGGAAAAATAGGGGAAAAATTTTACTAAAAATTAACTATTGCAAAAGAAGAAATGACATAAAAGGGAATTTAAAACAGGTGAGACAGGGCGCCTGGGTGGCTCAGTGGGTTAAAGCCTCTGCCTTCGGCTCAGGTCATGATCTCAGCGTCCTGGGATCGAGGCCCGCATCGGGCTCTCTGCTCAGCAGGGAGCCTGCTTCCTCCTCTCTTTGTCTCTCTGCCTGCCTCTCTGCCTACTTGTAATCTCTCTCTCTGTGTCAAATAAATAAATAAAATCTTAAAAAAAAAAATAATAAAACAGGTGAGACAATTAGAAAATAAATGAAATAAGCTCATCAATAGAAACAAGATATACCTGTAACCATATTTAAGGTAAATGGATCGAACTACCCAATTAAAAGACAAAGGTTGTCAGGCTGGATTAAAATACAAGAGTCATTTGCATGCTACTAACAAATGACATGTCTTAAATATAAGAACACAGTAAGTCAAAAATAGAAGTACAAGAAAAGATACTCCATGCAAACTCTAAACAAAACAAAGCAAGGATGCTTTATCACATCAGACTGCAGAGCAAGAATTACGTCTGAAGATTCAGAGAGAAGTTTCTTGACACCCACCAGAAAGATGTCAGAATTTAAAATGTATATTCGTATCTAACCATAACTACAATATATATAAAGCAAAATGGACAGACCACAAAAGAGGAAAAAATGTGCATACGTACCAGAATGCTTTTACACAACTCTGCCAATAACCAGTAAAACAAAAGGAAACATTTTATCACAGTATGCAGATGTGAACAACACCATTAAAATTGGTGACCTAATTTATATTTTATATATGAGTATAACTATGTAGCTAAATACACAACACACCGAAAGTAACCATGTTTCTGCCCTGTCACGAGTAATAATGTGCAGTGTCTCTGGTCCAGGAGCCTGTGTCTTCCACAGGCATCCATGAAACCCTGGCGTGGCAACTTTAGAGCAGGGTAAACTCTAGCCCCTTCGTGGTCTTGACAAGGGTATGGCTGACCCTGGCTCGTGGGGTACTAGAAAACCTGAGTAGTCCAAGAAATCTGACAAACACTGAAAAAGCTTTTCCAAAAATCTAACATTTCCCCGTCATAGGGTTATTGGCTTCCCAACCCCCAGGGCTACTTTGCTCACCCAGTGGATCAAATACATTGTTGTTGGAGAGACTGAGACGGGTTTTGTTGCTGTTGTTGTTGTTTGTTTTGTTTTGTTTTCTTGGAAAGGTGTTTCTAAGGCTTTGCTCTGCTCATAATACTTGTGGGGGACTGGGTCACTGCTCCCGGTTACCCATGCCCACCCTGTGTCCACGTCCTTTGCCGTATGATTTTGCAGTATATTTTCCCACCTCTCATTGATGTGGGATTTGATTTGGCCAATGGAAACAGCCAGAAGCTATGCATCCCAGTTTTCAGCCAAGGCCTTAAGAGGTAGTATATATTTTGCTCACCTCTCCTGTTCTTTGGACACTCCATGCAAAAAAGTGAATGGTTGCTAGTCTATCAGCTAAGTGAATCCACCTTGACTCCCGAGCCAAGCCTAGAGAGAGGATCAAGCTGGGCCTATGAGTTCCATCTGATGGGAAGATCCGATTAAGAAATAAACACTTCTTGTTTAAGTCACGATATTTGGGGATGTTTTGGAAGCAGCAAACACTTAGTAATACAGCATTTCTATGCTTGTAAAATTCTAAGGGCTTCGCATGGCCTGAAGAATGAAGACTCTAAGACTTATGTTCAGTGTACTCTATAATTTTGCCCTGTCTATTCAGTTTTATCTCTCTCAAATCCCTTTCATTAACCTGGGCTTTTACTAAGACGGCTCTATAATTTAGTCCATGAGAGATTACTCCCTAAAATACCTTTACTTTGCCAAGTCCAAATATCTTTCCTTACAGCACATTCCATAAAAATCTATCCATTCCAACAGGCTATTACCTTGATGGATCTTCTTATTAAGAGTTTCATTGCCATAATCACGTTTTGTATCTTTAAATCCACTAATACAAGATTTTAATACCACAGTCTACTTCATCATGAGCTGTCTTGATAAAGTCCTTCAAATTCACCGATGACAAGGAATTGTGCTCTTTTCATGCTAGAATATTTGACAGCATCTTACCACCATGTTTCGCACAAGCTCACTGAGATGGCTTGAATTAATGAGGAGAAATATTACAGAAAGTGTTGTGCAAAAATAAACAGGATGGAACAAATATGTGGGGATTAGACTAAACAATTAACCCTCCATACATGTAACGTGTTATGATTTTTCTCAGAATTAGTCACAAAGAGCAGATGGAAATTGATCACTACAGATTAATCCTCCACTGTAATGAACAAAGTCAGAATCCAGGGCTGAAGGCAGATGTGTGGTCAAGAGCAATCATGCTTAACCAGAGTGATTCCAAGTAAGCAATAACTACAAACTGCACAGCAGGGGATCTGTTACCTACACACTGATGCAGAATCCCAGTGACGACTCTGTGCCTCACGCCAGCCCCTCCCCTACACAACACAGAAGGACCTGATGTAGTAAAAGAGAAACCTCCATCTGCACCACAGCCTATACTGAGCGTTCTGTTAATATGAGTGGTTTGTGGAGGAAAGGGGGATTTGCCCCATTCAACTAGCTCCAGAGCAAAATTCTCTGTTTTAGAAATATGTATATATATACAGTATGCTTGAGATAGTTTGTTCTCTTTCTTCTGGGTGATTAGAGTATGGAACAGATGAGGTATACCTTCTTTTTTAAAGATTTTGTTTGTTTATTTATTTATTTGAGAGAGAGAGAGAGAAAGCATGAGCAAGGGAAGGGCCAGAAGGAGAGGCAGACTTTCCGCTGGGCAGGGAGCCTGATATGGGGCTCGATCCCTGGAGTCCAGAATCATGACCTGAGCTGAAGGCAGATGCTTCTCCAACTCAGCCATCCAGGCACCCCTGGTGAGGTATTCCTGACACCAATTATTTTCCACCATGTGTGCTGGAAACTAAAAAATAGCTGGTCGATGAGAAAGATCAACAATGTACATGGACAGAGAGCTAGAGAGACGGAAGGTGGGCAGCTGGGACTTCCTACGTTCCCGCAGCTCCGATTCACTGTTGCCTGGGTTCCTGGAAGACAAGTTCACAGCCTTACCATAAACTCTTCTCTTCCTCACACTTATACCAGTTAAGATTCTTGTGACTTTCAACCAAAAGACTCCTACATTTTCTTTTTTTTTAACATCTTAATTTTATTTTGTTTTTTCAGTGTTTCTACATTTTCAAAGATATTGAAATGACACATTTTCAGAGCTGGTGGTTCTGTCTGTAGAGTGAAGCAATTATTCATGGAATTTTAACAATGGAGACAGAGAGGATTCTGCCAAAGAACATGTCTTTTCTCTGGACATGCTCTTGTTGGACATATTCAGAACCCCGGATGGCACTGGATTTTGCCCGTGTAGGATTCGTGAACTGGAAGGCAAAGTACAGCTATTATCCTGCAGGAAACTCTTCAGAATTCCAAAGATATGGAAAAAGAAATGTCAGAGGTGCATGTGGCACTTTCAACCACATGGATATAGAGATGGAAGGTAGCTCTGTCTTGGTTGAAACTCCAACTGTGCAGATTTCTCAGGAGCTAATTCCACTGAAGCAGCAGCAAAGGGGCAGTAGGAACGTGGCTTTCAGCTCACTGTGTTACATTCCTTTCCTTGACACCGGACACTAAAAGTGGAAAGATCATCTGTATTCCTCTCCCCATGCTTTCAGGAGAAATATCTACCGCCAGACACTTAATGGCTTTGCTTTATGTTTGGGAGGAAGATCCATCCCAAGAGAGAGTACATTTTCATCCCGTTCAAATTGCAGCTGGGTGATAATTTCCATAATCACAGTAAGCTTGTTCCCTTGCATCTGAATGCATGTACATGCCTCTATATTAAATTTCTCTTATGTCCGGTTCATCTGTGGCCTTCCTCAAGACCACATGCATGTGTTCATTTATTCCCATTAAATGGCAGGGGTGAGAAACGAGTTACAGCCACCGACACTATCTTCACTAATACGTGTCAAATGTCTTAGTATCAGAGTGAACTATGTAAGCAAAGTCAGCCCTTTTCTGCGCCCCCTCACAGGGTTATGCAAGTATCGACTGATTACTCTAAATCAAAAATAAGATATGGAGCCTCCCCGCAGAGTTCAGAATCTATGGCATTGGGCTCAGTGAAATGATCTTTTTTTTCCCATCCAATATCTTACAGGCCCGGCAGTTTTCTTTGTCACTAGTGATATTCACCTTTCATTATCAATCATGACCGAAGACCCTAGAAAAGCTTTTATTTTCCTAAATAAGTGCTTCATGGGGAACATTTCCTACTCCTGCATTATGCTGCCTTTAGGAGATGGAGGAAATTAATCTGGCTACCCCAGTCGTGCTTCTGTATACACTTCAATATCTAAATTTATTTCAGGCAGCCATAATTACAACGAAGTGTGCTAATGCTTTATTATAACCTCGGCAGGATTTACTGTCCTGGTTAAACTCCTTACATCTGTTTCTGTCTTTGGCACTATAAATCAATCCAAACAAACTCCATTCTGCTAATACTACCATCTGCCAACTCCCATTCACTGTTTACCAATAATAAAGACTCCCCATCATTCTAACAATAAGTGAATGAACCATTTTGTTTCTCTTCTCAGGCAGCAGGAAGCCATTCACCACACTTGCTAGATGCTGCTTAGCAAATAAACGGTGAGTGAAGGATTTCACAGACTGGCAGGTCTCTAAATTCTGCAACAAAACAAATTGAATCAGAACTCTTGTTCTACATTTTTGTTTCACTGATAGTGTGCAGAGTTCAATATAAAAACTTCTTAATTGACTGACCGGGACAAATCAATGAGGTTCTCATTCTGTTTTGCCTTCTCGGGCGGTTGACTGCAAAGCGACAGAATCAAATCTCAGGTCACAGCACACAGAGAGGTGGAGGAAACCGTGAGCAAGCAGCGGTGGGAGACAATCCTTTGAGAAGGATATTGGCTGGAGTACGTCAACAAGGACAGATCGATTGAGAAAATAGGGCTTTGCGGGCTGAGGCCTTGGCTACCCAGATCAAACCTACCTCGAGGTCCATGACAAGTTATCAGCTGTGTAACATGAGCAGCTGAAGCCAAGCATTGGCCAGGCTGGAGAAGTAAAGTGCCACTGCACAATAGGGTGGGGACATGGGGAAGTCGGGTGACCTCATATGTCTGAGGTGGGACAACACAAGCTTATATTCTGGGCTCATTCAGTTCCTTCGACTTCACCAAGGAAGAAACATGTGTCCTGAGCTGAATTTTAAAATATTCTTCTAATACCTTCTTATAAAACTCCATTTCCTCCAGTGTCTACAGATAAACATGGGTCAAAGAGTGACACCGAGTGCAATATCTGGCTGAAGTTTCAGAAGGGTGTGCGAACACAGAAGCTTTATGTGAAGCTACGGAGTTTTACGTTACTTTCCAACCTGCAGCAATACTATTTAATAATTGCCTATGACAAAGTAACTGCCAGCTTAGGATTACTATATAGGCTTAAAGAGCCTCCGTTATCTATCTGGAATGGGATAGAGGCATTCCTACCCAATGTCATCACATTCTAAGGTCACTCAGACTTCTAAAAAACAATGGCGACTAACTTCAGAACTTAGGAACACACCACTGTCAATTGACAGCTAAGTGGCACAGAACAACCTATCAATTTAATAGCATGTTGTATGATTTGTCTTTGAGTAATAGCTGGCAGGAGACATAATGATATGAGAGAAACAACAGCAAATTACACATTATTAAAGCTGACTCATGTGAAGATTTTTTCATTATTTCCAAATTTAATTGAAAATATCCTCTTAAGGATGCTTCAAATGTGTGAGTCACTTTTCATATGAAATTACAAATTATCAAAATTATTAATTATTCACATGCATTAATTATTCACATGCATGTCCCGTATGACTACTTTGAGAAATTGGCTTCTGACCCACACATACGCAACATAAAAAAACATTTTGCCATTTTTTAATTAAAACAATTGGTGACAATTATCTGAGCTCTCTAAGGATTATTTTAATGATAGGCAAGAGCAGATTAAATAAGAAAGGAAGAGAGATAGAGAGATGGATTAATTGAATACTGAATTAGCTTTTCTCAGTGACCAAAAACACTGTGGCACCTCACCCTGATGGACCCCCTAGGCGGTGTCCTCTCATTTCAAGTGGAAGTGAATTTAGATCTTTCTTTGAGAAAGATACTCTTTTTTTTTTTAAGATTTTATTTATTTATTTAACGGAGAGAGAGAGAGAGATCACAAGGAGGCAGAGAGGCAGGCAGAGAGAGAGGAGGAAGCAGGCTCCTTGCAGAGCAGGGAGCCCAATGCAGCCCTCGATCCCAGGACCCTGAGATCATGACCTGAGCTGAAGGCAGAGGCTTAACCCACTGAGCCACCCAGGCGCCCTCTTTGAGAAAGATAATATATTTTCCTATGCTTCAAATCATCCCTAAAATATTTTGTACATAACAAAGAGACACAATAAAAAAAAAACAGGCATAAGAGAAACCATCACAATGGGATTGTACGACAAAAAATAAAATGTTGCATAACAGCAATGAACTGGTAAGAGATCCAAATCATGAAACAAACAGATTTCATTATCCTTATGCTTAATATGTTCAAGGAAATATAAGACAAACTGAAACTTTTCAGAAATAAACTGAAGAAAAAAAAAGAGAACAAAATAGAAATTTTAAAACTGGAAAAGCGATGTGTTAAAATGTTAGATGTTAAAATAAGATCTCAGTAAGAGTGTTTAATAGAAGATTAGATGCTGCTAAGAGAGAATTGCTGAAATGGAAATTGGTCGTAAAAAAATACCCAGCATCTATCATCTAACAGGGAGGAGTAGAAGGGTGGAGACACCGTACAGTGCATGGGAGGCAGTGTGCAGGTGTGATATGCAGAATGTCCCTCTAAGAAGGTGGGGGAGGGAGCAACAGGCCACTCATAATCAGATGGATAAATGAATCGGTGCATATGCAAACGTGAATTAGAGATGCATGTGATACCATGTCTGAATCTTAACTAACGTAGTGTTGCATGAGAGAAACTAGACATAAATAAATGTAAACAGCATAATTCCCTACACATAAGGTAAAAAATTAAAACAAATCTGTATTGTTTAGGGCTGCATGTGTAGATTTAAAAAAATTCTTTTAAAATGCAAAATGATGACTATCAAAATCATAATTACGGTTTCTTTGGAGGAGATATGAGAGGAGAGGGAACCAGGTGATCTGAGTCTTTTCCTCTTTTCTCCTAGACGGTGGTTACACTTATGTATTTGCTGTCTGTAATTTATTATATTGTCTATCTTTGGTATGTATTTTATGTTGTATTTCTCAATAAAAGTGTTTTTAATAAGTAGTAAAATATAAGGAACTAGAAACTATTAAATGAAAATATTTCATTTTAGCTTTCTTTTGAATGTTCTTAGTGTATTTTTGGTTTTTAATTTATAGTTACTGTTTTTTATTTTAAAATATCAACTTTTTAAGATTTTATTCATTTATTTGAGAGAGAGAGAGCATGAGCAGGGAGGAGGGACAGAGGGAGAGGAAGAAGCAGACTTCCTACTGAGCAAGGAACCTGATGTGGGGTTCGATCCCAGGACCCTGGGATCATGACTTGAGCAGAAGACAGACATTTAACTGAATGAGCCACCCAAGCACCACAATACATCACTTTTTTAAACAAATCTGAATTTATCATTTTTCATTACTCTTTGATTTCATATCCTTGTAAGCAAGCCATGGGATCTACTGTTGGACTTTCTTTCTGTTGATTTTATTTGTAAATGCATTCTTAAAATAACATCACTCTGTTTTCATACTTCCGATGTGTTTGATGGCAGTTGGAATAGACATCTGTGCATTGTTTTAGATTTAGGAATTCCTTTAGTTTTTCCCCATTAACTAAGACTCCTGCTTTAAGACTGAGCTAAAGGTCTTCTAGATACTAAGAAAATATTCTGATTATTATTTCATTGAATGTTTTAAAAAAGTATATCTATTGGACTTTGGTGAAATTTATTTCATAATCTTGGAAATAAGCAAATGTTTGTATCTCCTTAGATATATAAAGAGATATAGATATATTGAAATACATTAATGCATTTTTAACAAATGTGAAGTATCCCAGTATTCCAAGAGAAAGCTCAGCTTCTACATTGATAGGGTGTGTTATTTTTTTACTATGTTAGTGGATGACTTGTGCTGCCATTGTCCACACTTGGAGCAGGCACTATCGGTGCTCCATCCAATTCCTCTTTCCAAATCGGTTTGCCTTTCTCCCAGAGTGTGATCGTGTGTCTTCTGAGTGCTCACGTCTGAGCCTGTAACAGAAGATTCTCCTTGGGCTACCTAGGAAGCTTTAGTGCTTGCATTTAATGAATCTCTGCCTGCAAAGTGATCCATGTGATCTAAACATTCCAAACCATCTGTATATAATCATGCATATTAAAAAATAATATTTGCCCCAATATCTACTTCAATTTATTTTCACCTTGTCATTCCTTATATTTCATGCAAGTTCCCTTTATTTTCCTGTCCTCTTTTTTTTTTTTTGCTTCTTTTTTGTTTTTTTTTTTTTTTCCGTGTTCCGAGATTCGATGTTTATGCACCACACCCAATCCTGTCCTCTTTTTGGTTGCAATTTTTTTCTTGGTAATTAGGGATGTTTTCATTTTTTTTTCCAATGGTTACCTTTATACTACTGCTTTATTAATGAATTATCTTTTTCTTTCTTAACCTTCTACCCTTTAGTTTATTAGATTTGCAATTTATGTTTTGATCCCTACTAAGCATACAAAAATCAGAATGCAAACTCACTGTTTTTTCCCTTCTCATTATCAATTTTTTTTAGTTTTGCTTATTTCTACCTTGTAGGAACATGTTACATTTACACATTATTTTTACATTTATTCATCTACCTTTGTTTATTCCTAGATTTATGATCATAGATATTCAGGGCTCAGTATAAGTCCTTTTATTCAGGTGTCCAAATTCATCTCTGGAACGAAGAAAAGGAAGCTGGTCCTATAGCAATGTATCTGGGTTGTAGGTTGCAAGTGCTAAGTTTCACTTCTTCCCCTTCTTTCCTAGCGACCGTTAGCAAGCACTAATATGTCCCCCGTTTCCTTTCAAGAATGTTACAGAAGGGCGCCTGGATGATCAGTCAGCTAGGCGTCTGCCCTCGGCTCTTGTCATGATCTTGGGGTCCTGGGATCAAGCCCAGCATCAGGCTCTATGCTTAACGGGAAGTCTCTCTCCCTCTCCTTCTGCCCCTCCCCTGCTCCTGAGTGCATGTTCTCTCTTTCAAATAAATAAATGAATAAGATGTTTAAAAAAAAAAAGAGTGTTGGGGTACCTGAGTGGTTCAGTTGGTTAAGTGCTTGCCTTCAGCTCAGGTCATGAGCCTGGAGTCCTGGAAATGAGCCCTCCGATGTGCTCCCTGCTCAGTGGGGAGACTGCTTCTCCCTCTGCCTCCCCCTGCTTGTGTTCCTGCTCTCACTCATGGTCTCTCTCTCTCTGAAATAAATAAATAAACAAATAAATAAATAAATACAATCTTTAAACAAATAAAAAATAAATAAAAAGAATGTTATATAAACGGAAGCATATAATAATCTTTTGAGATTGGTTTTTCTCACTCAGCATAATTCAATGGAGAATCGTTCCAATTGTTACGTGTATGGGTTGTTCCTTTGTATTGCTGAGTAGTGACCCTGGGCATGGAGACAGCACGTTAACCAGCCACCTGCTGAGGGGTATCTGGGTTGGTTCCCGTTTGGGGCTCCTAAAGCTGTGTGCACATTCTGCACAGGTTTTGGTTTGAACATAAGTTGTCGAGTTTTTGTTTTGTTTTGTTTTGTTTGCTTAATTCAGAACTAGTTAACAGCTGAGAAATGTGTTGGGCTCACCAGTCTCTGATGTTCTGACTACCTGCACAGTCTGTTGTGAAGGTGGTTCTTAACCTTCATTTTTCTTAAATTGAGGTGTAACTGACATGCATACCAGTTTCAGGGGTAGAACAGAATGATTTGGTGTTCGTATACATTGTGAAATGATCACCACGATGAGTCTACTTAAAATGTATCGCCATCCACAGTTACAAAGTTTTTTCTTATGATGAAAACTTTTAAGATACACTCTGTTACTGACTTCCAAATTTGAGTTACAGTGTGATTAATTCTAGTCTCTATTCTATACATTATATCCCTATGTCTTCTATATCTTCTAACTGGAAGTTTTTATCTTTTGAGCACCTTCACCCATTTCGCCCTCCCCCAACTCCCTACCTCCAGTTTGTTTTTTGTTTTGCTTTGGTTTTAGATTCCACATATAAGTGAGATCATACAGTATTTGTTTTTCTCCATCTCATTTATTGCAATTAGCATAATGCCCTCAAAGGCCATTTGTGTTGTTGCAAATGGCAAGATTTCGTTCCTTTTTTTTTT
>LNAC01001679.1:0-13428 GCA_002007465.1 Ailurus styani
CACAGACCTGTACCCCTTGGGCAAATAATAAAAATAAAATTAAAAAAAAATAAAATAAAATGTCCATACTACCCAAGGAAATCTACACAATTAACCCAATCCCTATCACAGTACCACCGGCACTTTCCATAGAACTAGAAGAAACCATTCTAAAATTTCTTTGGAACCACAGAAGACCCCAAATGGCCAAAACAATCTTGAAAAATAAAAACAAAACTCGAGACTTCACAATTCCAGATTTCAAGTTCTATTCCAAAGTGTAATCATCCATAGTTAGGTAATGGCACAAAAACAGACATATAGATTAATGGAATAGAGTAGATAACCCAGAAATGGACCTCCACTCTATGGTCAATTAGTCTTTGAAAAGCAGGAAAGAATATCCAGTGGAAAAAGAGTCTCTTCAATGAATGTCTTTTGGAAAATTGGGCAGCAACATGCAGAAAAATGAAACTGGACCACTGTCTTACACCATACACAAAAATAAATCTAAAATGAATGGAAGACATAAATGTGACTTAGGAATCCATCAGAATCCTAGAGGAGAACATAGGTAACATCCTCATTGACTTTGGGCATAGCAACTTTTATTATATAGATCACTGGAGACAAGGGAAATGAAAACAAAAATGAACTATTGATAAAACTATTTATCAAGATAAAAAGTTTCTGCAGAGAGAAGGCAACAAGGAATAAAACTAAGAGGCAGCTTATGGAATGGGAGTAGATATTTGAAAATTATGTATTTGATAAAGGGTTGGTATCTAAAAATCTATAAAAAACTTATCAACTTCAACACTGAAAAAACAAATAATCCAGTTAAGAAGTGGGCAGAAGATACGAATAGACAGTTTTTTTCCAGAGAAGACATTCTGATGGCTAATAGACACATGAAAAGATGTTCAAAATCACTCATCATGAGGTAATTCAAATCAAAACCACAATGAGATACCAACTCACACCTGTCAGACTAGCTAAAATTAACAACACAAGAAACAACAAGTTTGGTAAGGATGTGAAGAAAGGGGAAATCTCTAACACTATTGGTGCGAATGAAAACTGGTATAGCCACTCTACAGCAGAACAGTTTGGAGATTCCTTAAAATGTTAAAAATAGAAGTAGTCTATAATCCAACAATTGCTCTACTAGGTATTTACCCAAAGAATGTAAGAATACAGATTTGAAGGGGTACATGCACCCCAATGTTTATAGCAGCATCACCAACAATAGCCAAACTGGAGAGAGCTCAAATGTCCATTGACTGAAGAATGGATAAGAAGATGTGGTTGTGCGCACATGCATGTGTGCTTCACCCCCCACCCCAGAATATTACTCAGCCATCCAAAAGACTTATGTGGATGGAGCTAAAGTGTATTATGCTAAGTGAAATAAGTTAGTCAGAGAAAAAGAAATACCATATGATTTCATTCATATGTGGAATTTAAGAAAGAAATCAGATGAACATATGGGAGGGTGGAAGAAGAGAGAGAGAGAGAAACCACAAAAGACTCTTTTCTTAAATCTCATTTTATTATGTTTTTTATCATGTTCAGTTAGCCAACACATATAGTACGTCGTTAGTTTTTGATGTAGTGATTGATGATTCAGTAGTTGCCTATAACATCCAGTGCTCATCACAACATGTGCCCTCCTTAATACCCATCACCTGGGTACCCCATCTACACATTTCTTCTGTAATCCTCAGTTTGTTTTCATGTCTCTCATGTCTCCATCTCTGATTTCTTCCCATTCAGTTTTCCCTCCCTTCCCATGTGGTCCTCTGGGCTATTCCTTATGTTCCACATATGAGTGAAACCATATGATAATTGTCCGTCTCTGCTTGACTTATTTCACTTAGCATAATCCCTTCTAGTTCCATTCATGTCGATGCAAATGGTGGATATTCATCTTTTCTGATGGCTGAGTAATATTACATTCCACAAGAGACTCTTCTTAATTAAATCATACTACTCATAAAACTGTATTTATTGGGGCACCTGGGTGGCTCAATGGGTCGAAGCCTCTGCCTTAGGCTGGGGTCATGATCTCAGGGTCCTAGGATCAAGCCCCGCATCCATCAGGCTCTTGCTCAGCAGGGACCATGATTCCCCCTCTCTGCCTACTTGTAATCTCTCTCTCTCTGTCAAATAAATAAATAAAATCTTAAAAAAACCTTTATTTTATTTAATTATTTATTATTATGTTACATTAACCAACATACAGTATATCATTAGTTTTTGAAGTAGTGTTCAATGATTCAAGACTCTTAATGATAGAGAACAAACTGAGGGTTGGTATGGGGAGGCTGGTGGGTGGATGGGCTAGATGGGTGATGGGTATTAAAGAGGACACTTGTGATGAGCACTGGGGGTTGTATGTAAGTGATGAATCACTGAATTGTACTCCTGAAACCAATATTGTCCTGTATATTAACTAACTAGAATTTAAATTAAAAAATGGACTTGCCTGAGAAATTATCAAATAAGCACTAGATAAATACAATAAAAGTGGTTACACACCCCCCACATGTGTTCAGACTCTCCTTGCTGGTCTCCATCCAGCTCTGCTGAACTCTGCTGCCAAAAGGGTGAAGCTGGTCATGGCCAGTGAGCCTCATGATGAATGCTTCTCTCACTGAATTAATTCCCCTGATTTATAATAATAATAATAATAATAATAATAATAATAATAATAATAATAAAGCACAACTTTCCTTCGTATGAAAAATGCTCCAATATATGCAACCCCACTGGCCAAGAACAAGTAATAAATTGTAACTGCCTGTGCTCATGGAAATAAGACCTTGTCAGGATAGGGTAACCTTTTAAAAGGAAGAATTCATTGTTCTGGCTTTTCCATGGGGCTTTATATGAACATATACTTTCCCCAAACCATTGTTTTTTCCTTGGGGAAGATTTATTCTCTATGTCTTTCATCTTATTGTTCTAAAGCCACTGATTTATTTGGATTTTGAAAATTAAGTACATGGAAATCTCATGTGTGGTATCAACGGTTATTTTTGTAAATAGAAAAAACCTCTTAAGTTCATTCATTAGTTCATTAATTTGTTCCCTCCTTCATTTCCATGCACAATTACTAGTAGCCCCACAGTATATCCTCACTCACCCTTGCACTTTCCTGCCTGGCCTCTCTCACTAATTTCATGGTCCTTTGGGGATGCCGTGTGCAGGCATCCTAGAGCATGTGAATTAGCTTAAGTGTGGCAGAGGTTTGTAGTGTGGCCGTGAGGTCTCATCTATTGTATCCAGGAGCAAATAGCAAATAGCAAATACTCTGGGAAAGGGAAGAGGAGGTACAAGGTGCCTTACCATCTCTTCTCCTCTCACAGTTTATACCTTTCTCTGCAGTCCTAGCCCTCATGTGGACAAAGGTAGGAGTTGGGCTGGAAGGCTAGGGAGAAGCCCCAAACAGTGGCTGGTGCCAGCTGAGAAAGCATGATTTTAACTTTGCCCTCAAGCAGCAAGGTTCTTCCAAGGCTTCTCATTGACCATACTGGGCAAGGGCTGCAGAGATGTTCCCTTGGACAGTGACCTTTTTTGGTTTCCTTCCAGGGAATACTAGCAAAATTCATTAAAGCCCACATGCCATAGCAGGTGCCACTGGGCATGTTTTATAAATGAGGAAACTAGGGTGTTAAAGCAGAGGCAACTGGCTTGAAGTCTCAAAAAAGCATGTGGCAGGACTGGGATCCAGATCAGGCTGGTCTTAGTCCACGGACAATGTTTTTTCCAGGTGACCATGCCACAAAACATGTACAAGATATGTGCCTTCTCCTCATGATTTCTGACAGGAGTGGGAATGTCACTTTGTAGCCAAGGCTCTCACTCAAAAGTCACATCACCTTGACCATTTTATGGCTCTGAGGTGAGCAGCTGCTGTAGGTTGGAGCTGGACTTACAGGAGGGGTTTCCAGGTGGGCAGGGGATGGTGGAAGAAGTATGACTAGGGCACCTGCTGCATGACAGCTCCATTCTTTGGAATCTTCTCCTGCCCTTTGTATTCACAGTGGGGGACATTAGGGAGCTACAGTTGTCCCAGGTGAGTGTTGCTTCAATTCAGGGTTCCAGGGAGAGGCAAAGTGGTTGTCTGAGGATAATTGAAGCCAATAGATGAAAGAGGACTATATATAGTTTACCACAAAATCAAATTAGCATGCATATATATAAATATTACATATACAAAAAATTGTATTAATATAAATACAACTCTCTGTATATATGTATATGTAAATACATAGGTATTTTTATCTATGTAAGTTGATTCTGCAGTAAACTATATAATAATATATACTTAAATGCAAGTTGTTATATGTGTATATATCTTATACAATGAACAAATACACACACATTTATAAACATGTGCACACATGTGATATATCACACATGCACACATTTTATACACATATAGCTAAAACATGCCTACACATATATGTATATACACACACAAACACATCTATTTCATATACCACACACAGACACATTGACACAAAGACACACACACACACATACACACACAGTGTCCTTATGATGCAGGATGGAAGCAAGCTTTCCATTAAAAACCTCTCCACCATGTGGGGGTGTCCTCTGACCATAATCACGGTGTGCCCTTCTTCTTCAGTCAGCATAGTTGTTCAGAGTCTCACTGGTTCACCTCCTTATTCCTGCCTTGCACTTGTGGATTATATTACATATGTTTAGCAGCATGTTTAGGATGGAGAAACATCAACCCATCAGAAAGACCACAGACTGGATCGATGGAGCAGTGACCATGGTTGAACACGGCCTTAGTTCGACCACCCACATGGGAGAAGGGTTTGTCTATTCACCCTTCTGGAAGCCCATCTGTCAGCCACAGTACCCATTGTGCAAGTATTTGGTAAGAACATTTAACAGGAATACCTTTGCTCTGCTGCACTAGACCTTGTGCAATGTCATGTTTCTTCATGTGCTGGAATATGATTATATCTATCTCCATGTAAGTTGCTGGAAAATTCAATGTTGTTTTTATTTGAAGTGGATTTTAACTTTTATCTTTAGGGTTTTTTGAGGGTCATTTAGAGCTTCCACAGACTGGGACATCTGTGGAAGGTAGAGGCCTACCTGCTACTGACATCATCACTGTCCATGTCAACAACTCCATTAGCAGCTGGTAGCTCTCTTGCCTGAAGGCAGGTCACCAAGCCCTGCTCAAAGGCCTTGGGACCAGGTCCATATTCCCAGACATCCACCAAGTTTCTAGCCCTCCCAGAAGACTATAGTCCATCTGTGTTTCCATTTGCTGGACTCCTGCCCTTGCTTTCATTGAAAATGTCCTTCTCACGAACCTGCTTTTTTTTTTTCCTGAGCTGTGGTCATGTAATAAAAGATCTCCGAGTTTAACCCTAGAAAAATAACATCTTAGTTTTGTCAGGCCACCTGAGCAGGGAAAAAACATGCTTCTCATTTTTGCAGATGACTTTATAGGCAAGGATACAGTCTATATCGACTATATAGTAGTTATATGATCAGATCACTGCAAGGTCGGCAAAATCATATAAATTACTAATGCATCTGATGTAGGGTGATAAGGAGCACTGGTGTCTGTGGCCAACATGGAAGTGTGTGTCTATGCTGGTTTCTATCCCATAATCCTTCCATCTGTCCCCTGTGTGTCTTAAGCCAGGACTCTCACAGAAGGCCCCATTTGTTGGGTAGGAATATTCAACTAGCCTAAAGTCATTAAAATTCAACTCTAAAAATTCTATTCCAGGTTAAAAGCAAAACCCATTTGTGGGAAGAATTAAGCCCATGGACTACATTTAACAATGCCCAACATACAGTGAAATAAGATGTAGTAATTGTCTTCTTTGTGTTATTGTCCCATAATTATGTGGAAAGCTTGCATTTTTATCTCTTTCCAAATTCAACCATGTGATCATTTCTTCTTTCTGACCTCTAATTCTGGGACTCATTTCCTCTGCATTTCAGTCATCCATGATTCAAGCTCAGTTCACAGAATATCATTTCTGGCCTTTCTTGTTTCTTACTTTTTGGTAGGTTTAGTTGTTGTCCAGAGAACATTTAATGTCTTACATGTGAAACAAAGGTTTAAAAAAATAAGTAATAGAACATAAAGGTTATAGCAATAGAGCACAATCTAAAAAGGAAGGTAGAACTGAAGGTTCTCATGGGAGCCCCATTGCTTCTCTTGAAACTCAGACACATTAAAAAGAGAACATCAGGTGTGGATAAGAATTAGAATATCAAGGGTATAATCTGTCCCAGGGTAGGGAGAAGATGAAGTCAGTTGACCCTTTCTCTAAGAAGTACAGTATTTGGTTCACACTGCAGTGGAGCTCCTCAGAGAAGAAAGCTTGTTGATACTTCCACTATGGTGTTTAAGTGTAAGAACATCCATACATTCCAGTGATAGCATACATCTCCTGTGGTGTGTCAGAGTCTCAGCAAGAAGCAGATGTTCACTCAAAACCAGCAGTTTGAAGCAAGTTTATAATGAAAGGAGTATTCACAAAATATAACCAGGGGATCTATGAAAGAATTAGGCTGTATTCTGAGGCTAGCAACTGTGGGAAACCATTGTTACTTCAGGCTCAAAGGGGTGAAGAGAGGAGGAATATTCAGAATCCAGAAGGGGCTTGTGTAAGGAGGGCTTCCAGACAGGAGTTACAGCCCCTGAGAAGGAAATGCAGTCCACCCACAGAGACTAGGAGGGCTATGGCTCTCCTCCTACCCCCAGGTTCCTTCCACAACCTACCCTGTGCTTAACCCAAGAAGGAGCTGGAGTTGATCTCACCAGCTGAAGTTTTATGGGGTTCAGTAGGCCTCATGGCTTCATGTTAGGGGATGGTTTGTTTGTGAATGTCTGTTGGGATCTGGTCCAGGACTGGGAGTGGGTTACAGAGAAGTAGTTTCTAACTTTGGACAGTCATTTGACTGACAGGGAAAATTGGGCATTTGGCAGGAGGTGTGTTGGGTGGCCCCCTTGACATTCTTTGTCCTGACCTAGGCTGTCATGTGCCCCTGTGTCTGCAGGTTAGATGCCATGGTACATTGACTCTGAGCAGGGGTAGCCTGTATATTGGACAAAGTCCCCTGGTTAAACATGCCTACCCATCAAATGGGGCTTTCTGTAAGAGTCCTGACTTAAGACATACAGGGGACAGATGGAAGGATTATGGGATAGAAACCAGCATAGACACACACTTCCACTTAATCTCACACCAAACTTGTATGGGAGACTCCCTTGGGCTAGCTCTTTTTATTGTCTGGTCTGCACATCTTCTCCCTATACCCTCTTCCACTGAAGACCCTCTTCTTCCCACTCACTCACACCTGCTCTAAACCCCATGATGCTCAGTTTCCTACTGTTCCCCGAATGAATCAAACGTGCTCACTTCTCCATGTCTGTGCTCATGTGTAGTCCTTTTTTTCTGTAATACTCTTCCTCTTTGTCCACAGTTGTCCATTAGGAAATGGTTTTACATCACCTCCTCCTTGAGGTTTTCCTTGCCTGAGGTTGTGCCCTTATCAGATGTTTCTAGGGAGCCATATGATTATTTCCATTAATTACAGATATATATCTATATCTATATCATCTATATCTATATCATCTATCTATCTATCTATCTATCCATCTATCTATGTGTGTGTGTGTGTGTGTTTGTGTGTGTGTGTGTCTATACTTTAAATAGTAAAAAGACTCCTGCAGATACTATGTGTGGGAGCCAACTTGGTCACTCAAACCCACTTCCCCAAAAGTCCCTCTTATGATCTTAAAGATGGTTGTTTTGATTTCAACTAGACCTTCAAGGCAGATACTATATTCAGGGTTAAAATCATCAGTCAGAATATGTGGTGGGGCTGTGTAATATTGCATTGTGTATATGGACCATGGACCCTGAGAAATAAACTGAGGGTGTTGGAGGGGAGGAGGATTGGGGGTGGGTGAGCCTGGTGTTGGGTATTAAGGAGGGCACCTATTGCATGGAGCACTGGGTGTGGTGCATAAACAATTAATCTTGAAACACTGAAATAAAAAGAACATGTGGTGTGAGTAAGCCTTCCAGTTTTCATAATAACTTGTGTATCAGTCTTTTTTGATTGGTTTTACATTGCTAAGTGAATTAAAAGATCATATCTGAAAAAATAACTTAGAAAATCCTAATGTTGAATATTATTATTTGCTTTTTTTGAAGACAAGGGATTTAACAATTTTCCACAAAGGTTGAAATTATTCTTTGACTATTTAATGGTCTAGCAAATAAGGATGGTTTTCCCACCCTTAGTTTCTGCCATTCTATCCTGCACACTGGTAACATATTCACCTTTCAGGTCTTTTAAAATAAAAAAAAACATGTTCTCTATTATAAAGGTGATATATATTTATTATAGAAACAACTAAAATATAGAAAATTAGGAGAAACTGATTTTTTGAAAAGTCACCTATACAAAAGGAATTTGAAAACAGCAAGCCAGCACTACAGGAAATATTGAAAGGGGTCCTCTAAGCAAAGAGAGCCTAAAAGAAACATAGACCAGAAAGGAAGAGACACAATATATAGTAATAGTCACCTTACAGGCAATACAATGGCTCTAAATTCATATCTCTCAATAGTTACCCTGAATATAATGGACTAAATGCCCACAACTAAAAGAAACAGGGTATTTACCCTAAAGATACAAATGTAGTGATCCTTAGGGGCACATGTACCCAAATGTTTATAGCAGCAATGTCCACAATAGCCAAACAATGGAAAGAACCTAGATGTCCATCAACAGATGAATGGATAACGAAGATGTGGTATACATATACAATGGAATACTATGCAGCTATCAAAAAATTGAAATCTTGCCATTTGCAACGACATGGATGGAAGTAAAGGGTATTATGCTGAGTGAAATAAGTCAATCAGAGAAAAACAATTATCATATGATCTCTTTGATATGAGGAACTTGAGGGTCAGGCTGGAGGGTTGTGGGGGGTATGGAGGGAAAATAATGAAACAAGATGGGGTGGGGAAGGAGACAAACCATAAGAGACTCCTAATCTCACAAAACAAACTGAGGGTTACTGGGGGGTGGGAGGGTAGGGATAGGGTGGATGGGTTATGGACATTGGGGAGGGTTTGTGCTTTAGTGAATGCTGTGAAAGGTTTAAGCCTGATGATTCATAGACCTGTAGCCCTGGGGCAAATAATAAATAAAATAAAATAAAATAAAAATAAAAGAAACAGGGTATCAGAATGGATAAAAGAAAACAATACCCATCGATATGCCGTCTAAAAGAAACTCATTTTTTAAAAGATTTTATTTATTTATTTGACACGCACACACACAGAGAGAGAAATTACAAGTAGTCAGAGAGGCAGGCAGAGAGAGAGAGAGAGAGAAAGAAGCAGGCTCCCTGCTCAGCAGGGAGCCTGATGCGGGCCTCGATCCCAGAACGCTGAGATCATGACCTGAACCGAAGGCAGAGGCTTTAACCCACTGAGCCACCCAGGCGCCCTAAAAGTAACTCATCTTACACGCAAAGACACCTCCAGATTTAAAGTGAGGGGTTGGAAAACAATTTACCATGCCAATAGACAGCAAAAGAAAGCTGGAGTGGCAATTCTTATATCAGATAAATTAGATTTTAAGGCAAAGAATATTATAAGAGATAAGGAAGGACACTATATCATACTAAAAGGATCTGTCCAACAAGATCTAACAATTGTAAATATCTATGCCCCAAACATGGGAGCAGCCAATTATATAAACCAATTAATAACAAAATCAAAGAAGCACATGGAAAATAATACAATATTAGTGGGGGAGTTTAACACCCCCTTTACTGAAATGGACAGATAATTGAAGCAAAAGATCAACAAGGAAATAATGGCTTTAAATGACACCCTGGACCAGTTGGACATCACAGATATATTCAGAAAATTCCATCCCAAAACAACAGAATACACATTCTTCTGAAATTAAAGATGAATTAAAAAAAATTCATGGAAACAAATGAAAATGAAAACACAACTGTTCAAAATCTTTGGGACACAGCAAAAGCAGACCTGAGGGGAAACTATATAGCAATATAAGCCTTTATCAAGAAACAAGAAAGGTCTCGGAAAGAACTCAAATACATGGAGGCTAAAGAACATCCTACTAAAGAATGAATGGGTCAACCAGGAAATTAAAGATGAATTAAAAAAAATTCATGGAAACAAATGAAAATGAAAACACAACTGTTCAAAATCTTTGGGACACAGCAAAAGCAGACCTGAGGGGAAACTATATAGCAATATAAGCCTTTATCAAGAAACAAGAAAGGTCTCAATTATACAACCTAACTCTACACCTACAAAAACTAGAGAAAGAACAGCAAAGAAAGCCTACACCCAACAGAAGAAGAGAAATAATAAAGATCAGAGCAGAAATCAATGAAATAGAAACCAAAAGAACAGTGGAACAAAGCAACAAAACTAGGAGCTGGTTCTTTGAAAGAATTATTAAGATTGATAAAACTCTGGCCAGACTTATCCAAAAGAAAAGAGAAAGGACTCAAATTAATAAAATCATGAATGAAAGAGGAGAGATCACAACCAATACCAATGAAATACAAACAATTATAAGAACATATTATGAGCAACTCTATACCAGCAAATTTGACAATCTGGAAGAAATGGATGCATTCTTAGAGAAATACAAACTACCAAAACTGAACCAGGAAGAAATTGGAGACCTGACTAGACCATAACCAGTAAGGAGATTGAAGCAGTCATCAAAAATCTCCCAACAAACAAGAGCCCAGGGGCGGACGGCTTCCCAGGGGAATTCTACCAAACATTCAAAGAAGAATTAATACCTATTCTCCTGAAACTGTTCCAAAAAATAGAAATGGAAGGAAAACTTCCAAACTCATTTTATGAGGTTAGCATTACCTTGATCCCCAAAACAGACAAAGACCCCATCAAAAAGGAGAATTACAAACCAATATCCTTGATGAACACGGCTGCAAAAATACTCAAGAAAATACTAGCCAATAGGATCCAACAGCACATTGAAAGGATTATTCACCATGACCAAGTGGGATTTAATCCTAGTCTGCAAGGTTGGTTTCACATTCACAAATCCATCAATGTGATACAAGACTTTAATAAAAGAAAGAACAAGAACCGTATGATCCTCTCAATAGATGCTGAAAAAGCATTTGACAAAGTACAGCACCCATTCTTGATCAAAACTCTTCATAGTGTAGGCATAGAGGGTACACACCTCAATATCATCAAAGCAATCTACGAAAAACCCACAGCGAATATCACTCTCAATGGAGAAGAACTGAGAGCTTTTTCCCTAAAGTCAGGAACTCGGCAGGGCTGCCACTATCACCATTACTATCAATCATATTACTAGAAGTCCTAGCTTCAGGGATCAGACAACAACAACAACAACAACAACAACAACAACAACAAAAGGCATCCAAATCGGCAAGGAAGAAGTTAAACTCTAACTCTTTGCAGATGATATGATACTTTATGTGGAAAACCCAAAGGACTCCACTCAAAAACTGCTAGAACACATACAGGAATTCAGTCAAGTGTCAGGATATAAAATCAATGCACAGAAATCAGTTGCATTTCTATATATCAACAACAAAACAGAAGAAAGAGAAATTAAAGAGTCAATCCCACTTACAATTGTACCCAACACCGTAAGATACCTAGGAATAAACCTAACCAAAGAGGCAAAGAATCTGTACTCAGAAAACTATAAAGTACTCATGAAAGAAATTGAGGAAGACACAAGGAAGTGGAAAAACCTTCCATGCTCATGGATTGGAGGAAAAAATATTATGAAAATGTCTATGCTACCTAGAGCAATCTACACATTTAATGCAATCCCCATCAAAATACCAGCAATTTACTTCAAAGAAATGGAACAAATANTTAAATTTTATATGGAACCAGAAAAGACCCAGAAGAGCCAAAGGAATGTTGGGAAAAAAAAAAAAAGCAAAATTGGCGGCATCACAATTCCAGTCTTCAAACTGTATTACAAAGCCATCATCATGAAAACAGCATGGTACTGGCACAAAAACAGACACATAGATCAGTGGAACAGAATAGAGAGCCCAGAAATGGACCCTCAACTCTATGGCCATTTAATCTTTGACAAAGCAGGAAAGAATGTCCACTGGGAAAAAGAAAGTGTCTTCAACAAATGGTGTTGGGAAAACTGGACAGCCACATGCAGAAAAATGAAACTGGATCATTTCCTGACACCACACACAAAAATAGACTCAAAATGGATAAAAGACCTCAATGTGAGAAAGGAANTTTCAACCGCAGCAACTTTTTCCTAGGAATATCACCAAAGTCAAGGGAAGCAAGGGCAAAAATGAACTATTGGGACTTCATCAAGATTAAAAACTTTTGCTCAACAAAGGAAACGGTCTACAAAACCTAAATACAACTGACAGAATGGGAGACGATATTTGCAAATGACATATCAGATAAAGGGCTTGTATCCAAAATCTATAAAGAGCTTCTCAAACTCAACACCCATAAAACAAATAACCCAGTCAAGAAATGGGCAGAAGACATGAACAGACATTTCTCAAAAAAAGACATCCAAGTGGCCAACAGACACATGAGAAAGTGCTCAGCATCACTCGGCATCGGGGAAATACGAATCAAAACCACAGTGAGATACTACCTCACACCAGTCAGAATGGCTAAAATCAACAGTCAGGAAATGACAGATGTTGGCAAGGATGTGGAGAAAGGGGGCCGTCCTACACTGTTGGTGGGAATGCAAGCTCATGCAGCCACTCTGGAAAACAGTATGGAGGTTCCTCAAAAAGTTGAAAATGGAGCTACCCTACGACCCAGCNACACTACTGGGTATTTACAATAACGATGCAAAGGTAGTGATCCTCAGGGGCACATGCACCTGAATGTTTATAGCAGCAATGTCCACAATAGCCAAACTATGGAAAGAACCTAGATGTCCATCAACAGATGAATGGATAAAGAAGAGGTATATATATACAATGGAATACTATGCAGCTATCAAAAGAAACAAAATCTTGCTGTTTGCAACGACGTGGCTGGAACTAGAGGATATTATGCTGAGCGAAATAAGTCAATCAGAGAAAGACTATTATCATATGGTCTCTCTGATATGAGAAATTTTAGGGGCAAGGCAGGGGGTAGGGAGGGAAAATAATGAAACAAGATGGGATGGGGAAGGAGACAAACCATAAGAGACTTCTAATCTCACAAAACAAACTGAGGGTTACTGGGGGGTGGGAGGGTAGGGATAGGGTGGATGGGTTATGGACATTGGGGAGGGTTTGTGCTTTGGTGAATGCTGTGAAAGATGTAAGCCTGATGATTCACAGACCTGTACCCCTTGGGCAAA
>LNAC01001679.1:13479-47171 GCA_002007465.1 Ailurus styani
TAATAATAATAATAATAATAATAATAATAATAATAATAATAATATAGAAAGCAAATTCACCTATAACATTCACATCCAGAAACTATCTCTTTTAATGGTTCTGGTCAGGTTACACCAGAAATATTTAAATGTTTAGTTTGTTGGTTTGTTTAGCATAGATATCACCAAATCCTCATACTTTCTTTTTTGCCACTTACTGCCCAAAAGTCTTCCCAAAATTGGTGTATTAAGATCTAATTTTTTGGGGCACCTGGATGGCTAGGTCCATTGAGTGGCCAACTCTTGATTTCAGCTCAGTTCATGATCTTAGAGTCTCAGGATTGAGCTCCATGTTGAGCTCCACATCAGGCTTAGCACTCAGTGGGGAGTCTGTTTGACACAGTCTCTCCCTCTCCCAGCTCATGCTCTCATCTCTCCTCCTAAAATAAATAAATACATCTTTAAAAAAATCATTTCTTTGCTGGCCATTGGAAATCTGGCTCAACTCAGTTCCTCTTTGATCTTATCTGCAGAATATGTGTCCATTCTTATTTCAGGGCCTTATATTTTCATTCATTCATTCATTCATTCACTGATTGTTCACTCAGTAGAAATTTATTTAGCATCTAATGTGTACTAGAATATGTTATAGTAGCTGGACATTTAGCAATGAATAAGGAAGACAGAAATACAGCTCCCATGGAGTTCACGTTCTACATGGGACAGTAAATGGGTGAGGAGATAAATACAGAACAAGATTTCTTTCTTTTTTCTAAGATTTTATTTATTTCTTTGACAGAGAGAGAGATCACAAGCAGGCAGAAAGGCAGGCAGAGAGAGAGGAGGAAGCAAGCTCCCTGCAGAGCAGAGAGCCTGACGTGGGCCTCGATCCCAGGACCCTGGGATCATGACCTGAGCTGAAGGCAGAGGCTTTAACCCACTGAGCCACCCAGGTGCCCCAGAACAAGATTTCAATTGGTAATTCATACTATAAAAGTGGAGGGGGTTAGAGGGTAATGGGGTAGAGACTGGCTTTTTTTATAAGGTCATTCAAAAAAGCTGTCAGATATGTGACATGTTAGCAGATTCCTGAAGGAGGTAAGGGAGTGATACACAACAGTGTTTGTGGAGGGTCCTTTCCACTCTTATCATCCTGACTAAATATGGTTTATCCTTCACCTTAAGGTCAGATTCCTCCTCTTCCATGAAGGGTGTGTTATGACCTTTTTTTTTTTGTAGTTTCAAGTTTTTATTTTTTTTTACTTTATTTTTTAAGTGATCCAAGATTCATTGTTTATGCATCACACCCAGTGCTCCATGCAATACGTGCCCTCCTTAATACCCACCACCAGTCTCACCGATCCGCCCTACCCCTGCCCCTCCATAACCCTCAGTTTGTTTCTCAGAGTCCACAGTCTCTCATGGTTCATCTCCCCCTCCAATTTACCCCAATTCACTTTTCCTTTCCTTCTCCTAAAGTCCTCCATTTTATTCCTTATGCTCCACATGTAAGTGAAACCATACAACTGACTTTCTCTGCTTGATTTATTTCACTCTGCATAACCTCCTACAGGCCCGTCTAGTTTCAAGTTTTTATTTACATTCCAGTTAGTTAATATACAATGTAATATTGGTTTAAGGTGTTGAATGTAATGATTTATCACTTACATAGAATACCTGGTGCTCATCATAAGTGCCTTCTTAGTACCCATCACCCATTTACTTGTCCCTCTGCCCACCTCGCTTTCAACAACTCTCAATTTGTTCTCTGTAGTTAAGAGTCTGTTTTATGGTTTGCCTCTCCCTCTTTTTTTCCTTCTATGTTCATCTGTGTTGTTTCTTAAATTCCACATATGAATGAAACCATATGGTATTTATCTTTCTCTGACTGACTTATTTTTCTTGGCATATTCTCTAGCTCCATCCACATCTTTGCAAATGACTAAATTTCATTCTTTTTTATGGATGAATAATATTCCCAACTTCTTTACTCATTCATCAGTCAGTGGACATTTGGGCTCTTTCCATAATTTGACTATTATTGATAATGCTGCTATAAATATTGGCATCCATGTATCTCTTGAATCATTGTTTTTGTGTCCTTTGGGTAAACAGTTTAATTGCTGGGTGGTAGAGTAGTTCTAATTTTAAAGTTTTGAGAAATCTCTGTACTATTTTCTAGTGTAGCTGCACCAGTTTACATTCCAAACAGTGTAAAGAGGTTCTCTTTCTCTGCATCCTTGCCAACATCTGTTGTTTCCTATGTTATTAGTTTTAGCCATTCTGATGCATGTGAGTTGACTTTTCTTTCTGTGGTTTTATTTTCTTAACAAAGATAATGTTCTTTAAGGCCAAGACTGTGCCCTTACATTTCTGTGAATTACTTCACATGGAGTTGCATAGTGTCAGAGCCTGGAAGATGCTATATTAAAATTCAATGTTTAAATGTAATATTGATGTCACTCTCAAACCACTTTTTCAGGCTGTGGTGAAAAGATCTGCTTGAATAGAAGGAAACTGTCTGAACATAATAAAATATGTAAAAATTCAATAGCTAATATTATATTCAATGATGGAAAACTAAAATCTTTTCCTATAAAAACAGGAATAAGAGAAAGATGCCTATTCTTACCACTACTATTCACTATAGTACTAGAAGTCCTAGCCTGAGCAATTAGACAAGAAAAATAAATAAAGTCATTCAAATTGGAAGAGAATATTTTCTCTATTTTCAGATGACATGATCTTAAAGATAGAAAATCCTCAAGATTACACACACAAAAAAGAAATAGACTCTTAACTACAAAGAACAAACCAAGGTTTACAAGAGCAGAGGTGAGTGGGGAATGGGTGAAATAAGTGGTGGGTATTAAGTGATGAGTCTTGGATAATGTATATAAGTGTTCAATCACTATATTGTACACCTGAAACAAATATTACACTACATGTTAACTAACTGGAATTTAAGTAAAAATTTTAAAAATGTTGGCACTAATAAACATTCAGGAAAATTGCAGGATATAAAATAAACATACAACAATCAATTGTACTTCTTTCTGCTAACAAGGAAAATACTAAAAAGATAAGTAAGACAACAATTCCACTTTCAATCACATTGAAAAGAATAAAATATTTAGGAATAATTCATGAGGTAGAAGACTTTTTTCACTGAAAAGCACAAAATGTTGCTGAAAGAAATTAAAGACACAATAAATAAAGAGATCCCACGTTTAAGGAGTGGAAAACATAATTTTGCTAAGATGTCAACAGTGCCCAAAGCCATCTGCAGATTCAACGCAATCCTTGTCAAAATCCCAATGATGATTTTTGCTTCATGACACTGGATTTGGCAATGATTTCTTGGCTATGACACCAAAGGGCAGGCAATAAAAGTATAAATAGGTAAAATGGACTATAACAAAATTAAAAACACGAGCACTAAAGGACACAAGCAACAATGTGAAAAGGCAATCTACAGAATGGGAGAAAATATTTGCAAATAATTTATCTAATAAAGGGTTAATATCCAGAATATATAAAAACTCCTACAACTTAATAATAACAAGAATAAAACAAATGATCCAAATTAAAGTAGGCAAAGGTCTTCCTTCATCTGAGTTTAATTGAAGTATGATTGACAAATAAAAGTTGTATTTAAAATACATAATGTGATGTTTTCATATATGTATACATTGTGAAATGATCACCATAGCCAAGCTAATTAACATGTCTGTCATCTGACATAGTTAGCCATTCCTATGTGTGTGTGGATGAGGGGGTGGTGAGAACACTTGACATCAACTCTTTTAGCAAATTTCAAATATAAAATACATTATTATTAAGTATAGTCACTATGCTGTACATTAAGTCTCCAGAACTTATATATCTTATAACTGAAAGTATGGATCCTTTGATCACTATCCCCTTTCCTCCCCCTCCCACAGCCTCCATTAAACTGCATTCTACTCTCTGTTGCTATGAGTTTGGCTTTTTTTTTTTTGAAGTTTCCACATATAAGGGAGAGTATGCAATATTTGTTGTTCTGATTTATTTCAATTAGCATAATGTCTCCAGTGTTATCCATGTTTTAGCAAATGGTGGGATTTCTTTCTTTTTTGAAGCTGAATAATGTTTCATGGCATGTATGTATGTGTATGTATATGCATTTATATGCACGTGTGTGCACATATATGCATATATATAATCACATGCATATACATACATATATATATTCACATACACACACATATATATATGCCACATAAGGATTTTATATATATATATATATATGTATGTATGTATATATGCCACATCTTCTTTATCCTTTCATCTGTCAACTGACACTTAGGTGTTTTCATGCCTTAACTATTGTGAATAATGGTGCAATGAACATGGGAGTGCAGATATCTCTTCAAGATCTTGATTTCATTTCTTTTGGATAAATATTCAGGAGTGGGATTTCTGGATCTAATCATTCTATTTTAAAGTTTTTGAGGAATCTCAGTACTGTTTTCCATAATGTGTGTATACGTTTACACTCCCACCAACAGGATCTTCTTTTCTCCACATCCTCACTAGTAGTTGTTATCTTTTGACTTTTTGATAGTAGTCATTCTGATAGGTGTGAGGTGATATCTTATTGTGGTTTTGGCTTGTATTTCCCTGATGATTAGTGATGTTGATCATCTGTCAAATATCTGATGGTCATCTATATCACTTCTTTGGAAAAATATTTATCTAGGTCCTTTGCCCATTTTTTAAATTGGGTTATTGTTTTTGTTTTATTCTTTGCTATTGAGTTTTATGAGTTCCTTTTATATACTGGACATTAACACCTTATATACTTGGTTTGCAAATACTTTTTCCCATTCCATAGGTTGTTTTTTTTTTCATTTTTCCATTGTTTTCCTCTGCTGTACAGAAAATTTTAGTTTGGTCTGGTCCCACCTGTTAACTCTTGCTTTTGTTTCCTATAATTTTGGTCTCAAATGAAAAAGAATATAATTTCCAAGATCAATGTCCAGGAGTTTTTACCCTATATTTTTACTAGGAATTTTATTGTTTCAAGTCTTAGGTTTAAGTCTTTAATCTGTTTTGAGTTGTTTTTTGTATGATGGCAAAAGACTTGAATAAATACTTCTCTAAGGAAAATAGACAAGTGGCCAAAAATTTGTGAAAAGATGCTCAATATCACTAGTCACTAAGGATGGAAATCAAATTCAAAATGAGATGTCATCTCAAACTCAATACAATAGCTGCTATCAAAAAGCAGAAACAAACAAATAAGCAAAAATAAGGTGCTGTTAAGGATGTAAAATTGGATCCCTGTGCACTGTTGATGGGAATGTAACATGGTTCAGTCACCATAGAAAATATGATGGTGCTTCCTCAAAAACAACTAATATACTATCCAGAAAATCCATCCTGGGCATATCCCCAAAAGGATTGAAAGCAGAATTTCAAAGACATATTTGTACAGCCATATTAACAGCAGCATGTTTCCCAATGGCCAAAACATAGAAGCAACCCCAAAGTCCATGGAAAGATGGCTGGATAGACAAAATGTAGTATAGACGTGCAATGACGTATTTAGTGTTAAAAAAGAAATTATGAAACATGCTATGAATGGATGAACAATGCGTATAAGTGAAATAAATTAGTCACAAAAAGATAAGTACTCTATAATTCTATTTATATGAGGTAGTTGAATAGTCAGAATCATGGAAACATAAGTAGAATGGTGTGGTTGCTAGGGCCTGAGCGAAGAGGAAAATAGAATTGTTTTTTAATGGGCATGAGTTTCAGTTTTGCAAGATAAAAAAGTTCTGGAGACTGGTCACACAGTAATGTAAATATAATGAACACCACTAAATTGTACACTTAAAATGGGTAAGAAGTTACATTTATGTATATTCTACTTCAATTATAAATTAAATAGAGAAACAAAATATTATCTGTGCATAAAGAATAGCATTTTTGGGATGCCTGGGTGCTCCTTTGTTTAAGCATCTGACTTTGGCTCAGGTCATGATCTCTGGATCCTGAGATTGAGCCCTACATCAGGCTCCCCATTCGGGGAAAAGCCTGCTTCTCCCTCTCCCTCTGTCTGCTGCTCCCCCTACTTGTGCTCTCTCTCCATCAAATAAATAAATCAATCTAAAAAAAAAAAGGATTAGCATTTTTCCTGGCCACCTCTGTGTATTAAATCTTAATGAAAGACAGCTGCTCTGTGAAGAAGACTTTCAGTTATTAGGTTGCTTAGAAGGGGAAGACTGGGTTTTGCAGCCAGGTAGTTCTGAGTTCAAATGCTACCATGACCTTTATAAACCGTGTGACCATGCAAAATAAAAAAAAAAATAAAAAAAAAATAAAAAAAAAAAGGATTAGCATTTTTCCTGGCCACCTCTGTGTATTAAATCTTAATGAAAGACAGCTGCTCTGTGAAGAAGACTTTCAGTTATTAGGTTGCTTAGAAGGGGAAGACTGGGTTTTGCAGCCAGGTAGTTCTGAGTTCAAATGCTACCATGACCTTTATAAACCGTGTGACCATGCAAAAAGATTTAATCTCTTTTGACCTGAGTTTCCTCATATATATGGAGAGGAAAATAATATGAACCCAATGTGTAGACTGTTAAGCTTTGTACCTGCTCAGTGGCACAGTGCTAATTAAGAAGTAGAATGGATAGTGATGAAGTCTGGGAGATGTAAGGTGATGGCATACATGAGTTTCCTCTTTTCCTCCACTTTGTTTAGTCTTTTGCAAATATAGTTTGTGTGATCTGTGGGAAATTAAAATTTTGTAAAATTTGCTGAGCTATTTGATATATTTCTAAGGATTTAATAATCAATACTTCCTTGTAAATGTTTCCATTTGGTATCTATTGATTTATTTTCCTAATTAAAGTTAATTGCAATTAGAATTCCCACAGAGGATAAGAATTGCAGATTAAAATGGCAGACCATAACATTTATGTTTTAACTAAAGTAATCACTTTAGTTAATTTAGGTTATTGTTTTATCCTTCACTCCTTACTTTTCCCTGGTGGGATCCATGCATTCTAAGGATCCAAGAATAAGTCTAGTCATGCCAGGTGTTGGGTGGTGATTCCTAGTTACCAGGACACAAGTCTCCAACATTTGAGGCTGACCTCATGGTCAAATCTCTATTCATTAACGAAGCCTTGAAAAACTCAGTTCATGGTTGTTTCTCTCTACCTTTATTTTTGTCTTTTTTTTAATTCTTTGTCCCAGGGGTACAGGTCTGTGAATCATCCGGCTTACATCTTTCACAGCATTTACCAAAGCACAAACCTTCCCCAATGTCCATAACCCATCCACCCTCTCCCTACCCTCCAAACCCCTAGTAACCCTCAGTTTGTTTTCTGAGATTAGGAGTCTCTTACCTAACGTGCTAAGCAATTATGCTTGCTTTACAGACAACATCATAAAACAACAATATGAAGTAGTAGTTGCACTTTATAATGGTTGTGTAAACATGGACATCTAACCTAAACATAATATAAAATAAAGTAGCTATTGGTTCAACATAGTACTAGAAGTCCTAGCAACAGCCATCAGACAACAAAAAGAAATAAAATGTATCAAATTGGTAAAGAAGAGGTCAAACTCTTTCTTTGCAGATGACATGATATTTTATGTGGAAAACCCAGAAAACTCCACCTCTAAATTACTAGAACTCATACAGCAATTCAGTTATTGTGGCAGGATACAGAAATCAGTGCACAGAATTCAGTTGTTTTCCTATACACTAACAGTATAAATGTAGAAAGAGATATTGGGGGATTGATTCCATTTACAATAGCACCAAAAACCATAACATAACTTGGAATAAACCTAACCAAAGAGGAAAGGATCTACAATCTAGAAACTACAGAACGCTCATGAAAGAAATTGAAGAAGACAAAAAGAGACGGAAAAACATTCCATGCCCATGAATTGGAAGAATAAACACTGTTAAAATGTCTATGCTGCCCAGGGAAATTGATAGTACTAGAAGTCCTAGCAACAGCCATCAGACAACAAAAGGAAATAAAATGTATCAAATTGGTAAAGAAGAGGTCAAACTCTCTCTCTTTGCAGATGACATGATATTTTATGTGGAAAACCCAGAAAACTCTGATAAAAAACTGATAAAAATACCAATGGCATTTTTCAAAGTGCTGGAATAAACAATCTTAAAATTTGTATGGAAAAAGAAAAGACCCCGAATCACCCAGAAAATGTTGAAAAAGAAAAACAAAGCAGGGAGCATCACGTTGCTGATTTCAAGCTATATTACAAAGCTGTGCTCACCAAGACAATCTGGTATTGGCATAAAAATGATACATAATTAAGGAGGGTATGTATTGCATGGAGCACTGGGTATGGTACATAAACAATGAATCTTGGATCACTGAAAAAGTAAAATAAAAAATGAAATAAAATTGCCACAAAAAACCCCACAAACATACAAACATACAAACAAACAACAGACACATAGATCAATGGAACAGAATACAGAGCCCAGATACAGACCCTCAACTCTATGGTCAACTAATCTTTGACAAAGCAGGAAAAAAATGCCCAACAGAAAAAAGACAGTCTTTTCAATAAATAGTGCTGGGAAAATTGGACAGCTATATACAGAAGAATGAAACTTGACCATTCTCTTGCACCATACAATGTATTACATACATCCTCTTATACCATACACAAAGATAAACTCCAAATGGGTGAAAGACCTCAGTGTGAGACAGGAATCCATCAAAGTCCTAGAGGAGAACATAGGCAGTAACTTCTTTGACATCAGCCACAGCAAATTCTTTCAAGACACGTCTCCAAAGGCAAGGGAAACAAAAGTGAAAATGAACTTTTGGGACTTCATCAAGATAAAAACCTTCTGCACAGCAAAGGAAATAGTCAACCAAACAAAGAGGCAACCCACAGAATGGGAGAAGATATTTGCAAATGACATCACAGACAAAGGACTGATATCCAAGATCTATAAAGAATATTTCAAGCTCAAAGCCCAAAAATACAGATAATCATGTCAAAAAATGGGCAGAAGACATGAACAGACACTTCTCCAAAGAAGACATACAAATGGCCAAAAGACATATGAAAAAAATATTCATCATCACTATCCATCAGGGAAATTCCAATCAAAAGCACATTGAGATACCATCTTACACCAGTTAGAATGGCCAAAATCAACAAGACCAGAAACAACAAGTGTTGGAGAGGATATATAGAAAGGGGAACCCTCTTTTTTTTAAAGATTTTATTTATTTATTTGACAGCAAGAGAGAGAGATAGAGAAGTCACAAGCAGGCGAGAGGTAGGCAGAGGGAGAGGGAGAAGCAGGCTCCCTGATGAACAGAGAGCCCTTTGTGGGGCTAGATCCCAGGACACTGAGATCATGACCCAAGCTGAAGGCAGTGGCTTAACCAACTGAGCCACACACGTGCCCCAAAAGGGGAACCCTCTTACACTGTTGGTGGGAATTCAAGTTGGTGCAACCACTTTGAAAAACAGTGTGGAGATTCCTCAAAAAATTAAAACTAGAGTTACCCTATGACCCTGCAATTTCACTACTGGATATTTACCCCAATGATACCAATGTAATGAAAAGAAGGGCAATATGCACCCCAATGTTCATAGCAGCAATGTCCACAATCACCAAGCTGCGGAAAGTGCTGAAATGTCCTTCAACAAATGAATGTATAAAGAAGATGCAGTCCATATATACAATGGAATATTACTCAGCCATCAGAAAGGATGAATACCCAACTTTTGTGACAACTTGGATAGGTCTGGAAGAGATTATGCTGAGTGAAATAAGTCAAGCAGGGGAGGGGCAAGATGGTGGAGAAGTGGGAGTCTCTGTTTCAACGGGTCCCCTGAAGTGAACTAAATAGCTTCCAGAACACTCTGAGCACCCATGAAATCACCCTGAGAAGTAAGATTATACACTTCTGGATTTCTCCTGGGGCAGAAGATCATCATCAGTGAGGTAAAGCGAGGTGGGAGCACTTGGACTGATATTGGGGGATAAACAGAAGGGGGAGGCAACCCCCAGAAGTGACACACTGGAAAGTAATACCCCAATACCATAGTGCCTTGTGTTTGGGGACCAGCATTAACTTGGAGTCTGGTTAAAAGCACACAAAAACAGCGCAAGGTTTTAAGGAGCAACTGGTGGAATCGGGTGGCCACAGGCACAGTTCTAAGCTCATGGTCCCAGGACAGTCACAGCCAATGACCACCCATGCCTGAGAGAGCCCGGCGGGGGCCCTAGTCCATGGTCTCTGGGCCTGTGCCTCTCCACCACCTAGGCTGAGCACACCCCTCCTGCACTTGAGAGAACTTGTTGTGGGTGCCAGCCAGCGGGCTCTGAATCTGCAGCAATCCATGAATTTCTTTGAATCTGCAGCCATCCAGGACTTGCATTGCTGCCAGGTCGAGGGCATGGGCCCCAGACAGCAGTCCCAACAGCTTCCAGGACAGGCTCCTGGGAACCAATATCGCTTGGTGGCACTTGTCTTGTTGGCACAGGGGTACAGAGACAAGCGGGGGCCTTGGGCAACCACTGAGATGGTGGCTGGGAGTGCGCACCAGCTGTGGGAGGTTGCGGTGTACAGTGGAGTTTGCAGAGGTGAAGTCTGTGTGTTGTGGACCATCCAGGGGGGAGCACACCAAAGCTTCTCTCTGAGGCAAAGGACAGGAGCAGAGGATTTTGTTGTTGTTGTTTTGATTGTTGTTGTTGTTGTTTGGTTGGTTTTCTCCACTAGCCCTCTGAAAAGCCTCAAAATGCCACTCAAAAACAAAAACCTCCAGAGAAAAAAACCCTGAAAAACCAGTTTCCACAGAGACCAGCCCCTTGATACAGGCAGGTTGACTCAGCCCAAGCAAGACTGACTGAAAAAACAATGCGGCAGTCCCCTCCCCCAGAAGACAAACCAAAAGAACAAGAGGCCAATAACCATGGGGTCCCCATAAAACTGTAAAACCCCAATATCAGGGGAAAACAGTATATTAAGCTCCTGTTATAGCCCCCAAACCTGTATGTTTCATAGATATAACTTTTTTTAATTCATTCCCTTGATTCTTCTTTGTTTTTAACCTACTTACCATTACAACTAGATATTTTATACAACATATTTCATAATAACTTTTTAACTTGAACTTTTTTTCATACATATACCTGGGTTTCTTTTTCTTTTTCTTGTTTTCTTTTTAATATACATATAGATATAGGCTTTAAGGTAATCATTTTACCCTATTCAATACTACGCCGATATATAAGCTAGTTTTAATTTCCCTGCATCTCTGGAAAGTTGAGTCCTTTAACAAAGGTAACAAGATACACATAGGAAGTACTGAAAGAACATTCCTTGCCCACATCAAGGGTTTATAACCACCTACCCAACTTATTCTGCTGTCAGTGTTTCTGTGCATTTGCTTTTGTTTTTGTACATATAAATCTTATTTTTGGGGTTCTTTTTGGCTGGGTATTTCTTCTTTTTTCTTTCTTGTCTCTTACATTTGTCAGTCTTTTTGTTTGTTCATTTTTGTTTTATGTACCTTATAAATCTTACTATTGGGACTCATTTTGGCTAGGTTTTTTTCTTTTCTTTCCTCTCCTTTTCTTTTCTGTTTCTTTTTGGTGGTGACCTCCGATTGCTCTGGAACTTTCCAAGGGGAACCTTGACTGGATCATGATTAATATATTCAGCTCTTCATCCCCTCAACCACCTCCCACCAAAATGACAAGGAGGAGGACACCCACCAGAGTTAAAATTCAGAGACTGTAACCTCTGCAACAGAACTATTGGATATGGACATAAACAATATGTCAGAAATGGAATTCAGGGTAAAAATTGTCCAGCCACTGGCTAGGTTGGAGAAGACCTTTAGGGGCAACATAGAATCTCTAAGGGCAGAAGTGAGAGCTGATCTGGTAGAAGTCAAAAATACTATCAAGCACAGTGAATCTAATTAAAATACTCTAACAGCAAGGATAACTGAGGCAGAAGATCAAATTAGTGATCTAGAAGACAGGCTGATAGAGAAACAGTATCAGGAGGAGGCATGGAACAAAAAACTTAGAAGCCATGAAAACAGAATTAGGGATATAAATGACACCATGAATCATTCTAATATCAGAATTACTGGGATAAATTAGGGGGATGAAGAAGAAAAGAACACTAGAAGACATAGTTGATCACATACTGGATGAAAATTTCCCTAATCTGGGGAATGGAACAAGTGTTCTTGTCCTAGAGGCAGAGAGGATATCCCCCCAAGATCAATGAGTCTAGAAAGACCCCCAGACACTTAATTTTGAGATTCACAAATCATAACGTCAGACAGGAGGTCTTAAGGGCAGCTTGGAAGAAGAGATTCCTTACATATAGAGGAAGAACCATCAGAATAATGTCAGACCTGTCCACAGGAACCTGGCAAGTGAGAAAGGGCTGGCAAGACATATTCAGGGCACTAAATGAGAAGAACATGCAGCCAAGAATACTTTACCCAGCAAGGCTGACATTCAGAATGGATGGAGAGATAAAGAGCTTCCAAGATTGGCAAGGTCTAAAAGATTATGTGACCAAAAAGCTGGCACTACAAGAAATATTAAGGGGGGTTTTATAAAAGAAGAAAGAACCCAAGAGTGACATATAACAGAAAGTTACAGAGACAATGCATAGAAACAAGGATTTCACAGGCAACATAATGTCAATAAAAACTTACATTTCAATAATTATTCTCAACATGAACGGCCTAAATGCTCCCATAAAATGGCACAGGGTTGCAGACTGGATGAAACGACAGACACCATCCATATGCCGTCTACAAGAGACACATTTTGAACATAAAGATATATCCAGACTGAAAGTGAAGACATGGAGAACCATCTTTCATGCCATGTGCCTCAAAAGAAAGCTGGGGTAGTTATTCCCATATCAGATAAATTAGGTTTTAAGATAAGGACTGTAGTCAGAGATACAAAAGGACAATACATCATTCTTAAAGGGTCTATCCACCAAAAGATAACAATTGTAAATATTTATCGTTCAACATGGGAGCAGTCAACTACATAAGCCAACTGTTAAGCAAAATAAGAATCATATTGATATGAATACATTAATTTTAGGGGATCTTAACATGCCACTCTCAGCAATAGACAGATCATCTAAGCAAAAAATCAACAAAGGAACAAGAGCTTTGAATGTCACTTTAGATCAGATGGACCTCAGAGATATATACTGAACATTCCAACCTAAAACAAAAGAATACTCATTCTTCTTGAGTGCACATGGAACTTTCTCCAGAATAGAACACATTCTCGGTCACAAATCAGGGCTCAACTGATATCAAAATATTAAGATTATCCCCTGCATATTCTTTGGCCACAATGCTTTGAAAATTGAACTCAACAAGAAGAAAAATGTTGGAAGGCATTCAAATACTTGGAACCTAAACACCATCCTGCTCAAGAATGTTTGGATCAACCAGGAAATCAAAGAAGAACTTAATCAACTCATGTAAAGCAATGAGAATGAAGACTCATTGGTCCAAAATGTATGGGATATGGCAAAGGTGGTCCTAAGTGGGAAATACATAGCCATTCAAGCCTCACCTCAAAAAATTGAAAGATCCCAAATACACCAACTCTCTTTATACCTTAAGGAACTAGAAAATCAACAACAAATTAAGCCCACCCCATGAATAAGAAGGTAAATAATTAATATTAGATCATAGCTCAATGAGCTAGAAACTAGAGATATAGTATAACACATCAATGAAACAAGAAGCTGGTTCCTTGAAAGAATTAATAAGATCTATAAACCACCATCATAAATAATCCAAAAGAAAAGAAGGAGGGGCGCCTGGGTGGCTCAGTGTGTTAAAGCCTCTGCTTTCGGCTCAGGTCATGATCTCAGCGTCCTGGGATCGAGGCCCGCATTGGGCTCTCTGCTCAGCAGGGAGCCTGCTTCCTCCTCTCCCTGTCTCTCTGCCTGCCTCTCTCCCTCCTTGTAATCTCTCTCTCTCTGTCAAATAAATAAATAAAATCTTTAAAAAAAAGGAGGGCTCAAATTAATAAAAATGTAAATGAAAGTGTAGAGATCATGACTAACACCAAGGAAATAGAAACAATCATTAGAAACTATTATCAACAGCTATATGCCAATAAGTTAAGCAACCTAGAAGAAACGGATATATTCCTGGAAACCTATTAACTTCCATGACTGAAACAGGAAGAAATTGACAGCCTAAATAGACCAATATCTAGCAACGAGACTGAAGCAGTGGTCAAAACTTCCCCAAAACAAAACAAAGCAAAAAACAAAACAAAACAAAACAAAACAAAAACCAGGAGTCCAGGGCCCTACGGATTCTCTGGGGAATTCTACTAAACATTCAAAGAAGAAATAATACTATTGTCCTGAAGCTGTTTCAAAAAATCAAGAGACGGAAAACTTCCAGACTCTTTCTATGAAGCCAACATTACATTGATTCCCAAACCAGGCAAAGACCCCATCAAAAAGGGGAATTTCAGACAAATATCCCTGAGGAATATGGATGCCAAAATCCTCAACAAGATCCTAGCTAATAGAATCCAACAGTACATTAAAAAGATTATCCACCATGACCAGGTGGGTTTTATCCCTGGGAGGCAAGGGTGGTTCAATATCACAAATCAATCAGTGTGATAGAACAAATCAATAAGAGAAGGGTGAAGAACCACATGGCCCTCTCAATTGATACAGAAAAAGAATTTGACAAAATACAGCATCTGTACCTGGTTAAAACTCTTTAAAGTATAGGGATAGAGGAAACATTCCTCAACTTCATAAAATCTATCCATGAAAAACCCACAGTGAATATCATTCTCAATGGGGAAAAACTGGCAGCCTTCCCATTGATATTAGGAACACGACAAGGATGCCCACTCTCACCCCTGTTGTTCAACATAGTACTAGAAGTCCTAGAAACAGCAGACAACAAAAAGAAATAAAATGTTTCCAAATTAAGAAAGAAGAAGTCAAACTCTCTCATGTAGCAGATGACATGTTACTTTATATGGAAAACCCAAAAGACTCCACACCCAAACTACTAGAACTCATACTGTAATTCAGTAGTGTGGCAGGATACAGAATCAATGCAGAGAAATCAGTTGCTTTCTTATACATTAGCAATGAAAATACAGAAAGGGAAATTAGAGAATTGATTCCATTTACTATAGCACCAAGAACCATAAGATACTTTGGAATAAACCTAACTAAAGAGGTAAAGGATCTGTACTTGAGGAACTACAGAACATTCATGAAAGAAATTGAAAGAGATACAAAAAAGGGAAAAACATTCCATGCTCAGGAATTGGAAAAATAACCATTGTTAAAATGTCTAAACTGCCCAGAGCAATCTATCCTTTCAATGCCATCCCAATCAAAATTCCACCGGCATTTTTCAAGGTGCTAGAACAAACAATTCTACAATTTGTACGGACCAGAAAAGACACCGAATCACTAAGGAAATGTTGAAAAAGAAAAACGAAGCTGGGGGAATCATGTTGCCTGATTTCAAGCTTTACTTCAAAGCTGTGATCACCAAGACAGCATGGTCCAGGCATAAAAATAGACACATAGACAAATGGAACAGAGTGGAGATCCAGATATGGACCCTCAACTCTATGGTCAAATAATCTTTGACAAAGAAGGAAAAAATATCCAGTGGAAAAAAGACAATCTCTTCAATAAATGGTGCTGGGAAAATTGGACAGCTATGTATAGAAGAATGAAACTTGGCCATTCTCTCACATCATACACAGAGATCAACTCAAAATGGATGAAAGACCTCAATGTGAGGCAGGAATCTATCCAAATCCTAGAGAAGAACATAGGCAGTAACCTCTTTGACATCAGTCACAGCAACTTCTTTCAAGACATGTCTCTAAAGACAAAGGAAACAAAAGCAAAAATGAATTTTTGGGACTTCTTCAATATAAAAAACTTCTGCACAGCAAAGGAAACAGTCTACCAAACAAAGAGGCAACCCATGGAATGGGAGAAGGTATTCGCAAATGACAGTACAGTCAAAGGGCTGATATCCAAGATCTATAAAGAACCTCTCAAATTCAACTTCCAAAAAACAGATAATCATTGTTAAAAAATGGGCAGAAAAATGAACAGACACTTCTCCAAGGAAGACAAACAAATGACCAACAGAAACATGAAAAAATGTTCATCATCACTAGCCATCAGGGAAATTCCAATCAAAAGCACATTGAAATACCACCTTATACCAGTTAGAATGGCCAAAATCAACAAGACCAGAAACAACAAGTGTTGGAGAGAATGTGGAAAAAGGGGAACCCTCTTTCACTGTTGGTGGGAATGCAAGTTGGTGCAGCCACTTTGGAAAGCAGTGTGGAGATTCCTCCAAAAATTAAAAATAGAGCTACCCTGTGATCCTGCAATTGCACTACTGGGTATTTACCCCAAAGATACAGATATAGTGAAAAGAAGGGCCACATGTACCCCAATGTTCATAGCAGCAATATCCACAATTGCCAAGCTGTGGAAGAGCAAAGATGGCCTTCAACAGATGAATGGATAAAGAAGATGTGGTCCATATATACAATGTAATATTATTGAGCCATCAAAAAGGATGAATACCCAACTTTTGTATCAACATGGACGGGACTGGAGGAGATTATGCTGAGTGAAATAAGTCAAACAGAGAAAGTCAATTATCATACGGAATAAAACATAAGGAATAAAATGGGGTACTCTAGGGGAAGGGAAGGAAAAGTGAATTAGGATAAAATGGAAGGGGAGAGGAACCATGAGAGACTGTGGACTCTGAGAAACAAACTGACGGTTTTGGAGGAGAGGGGGAGGGGGCGTTGGAGAGCCTGGTTGTGGTTATTAAGGAGGGCACGTATTGCATAGTGCACTGGGTGTTGTGCATAAACAATGAATCTTGAGTCACTTAATAAATTAATTAATCAAAATAATAAAAAATAGAATTTCTAAACAGCAGCAGCATGGCATTTAAAAAAATGAAATAAGTCAAGCAGAGAAAGTCAATTATATGGTTTCACTTACATGGGGAACATAAGGAATAAAAAGGGGGCTCTAGGAGAAGGAAAGGAAAAGTGAATTGGCATAATTAGGAAGGGGAGATGAACCATGAGAGACTGTGGAGTCTCAGAAACAAACTGAGGTTTATGGAGGGGAGAGGAAGGGGAGATGGGTGAGCTTGGTGGTGGGTATTAAGGAGGGCACGTTTTTCATGGAGTACTGGGTGTGGTGCATAAACAATGAATCTTGGATCACTGAAAAAATAAAAAATATCACATTGAGATATCACCTTATACCAATTAGAATGACAAACATTGACAAGGCAAGAAACAACAAATGTTGGAGAATTTGTGCAGACAGGGGAACCCTCTTACACTGTTGGTGGGAGTGCAAGGTGGTCCAGCCACTTTGGAAAACAGTGTGGAAATTCCTCATAAAGTTACTAATGGAGCTAGTCTATGATCCAACAATTGCACTACTAGGTATTTACCACAAAGATACAGATGTAGCGAAAAGAGGGGGGCACCTGTACCCCATGTTCATACCAGCACAGTCCACAATAGCCAAACTGTGGAAGGAGCTGAGATGTCCTTCAACAGTTGAATGGATAAAGAAGATGTGGTCCATATATACAGTGGAATATTATTCAGCCATCAGAAAGGATGAATACCCAGGTTTTGCATCAACATGGATGGAACCGTAGATTATGCTGAATGAAATAAGTCAAGCAGAGAAAGTCAATTATGATATGGTTTCACTTATTTGTGAAATGTAAGGAATAACATGGAGGACATTAGGAGAAGGAAGGGAAAAATGAAGGGGGGAAATCAGATGGGGAGATAAACCATGAGAGACTATGGACTTTGGGAAACAAACTGAGTGTTTTAGATGGGAGGGGGTAGGAAGATGTGTTAGCCCACTCATGGGTATTAAGGAGGGGATGTATTGCATGGAGCACTGGGTGTTATATGCAAACAATGAATGAAGGAACAGTACATCAAAAACTAATGATGTACTGTATGGTGACTAAGATAACATAAAAAAAAGAGGCTCAACAAGAAGAGCTCAAACAACAAATTAAAAACTCTTCCAGTTTTCACAAATAATAATAATAACAAATAGCAATATACATTCTTTAAAATACTTTTTTTTGATTAAACAGCATTGTCATTAATTTTTGCTGGGCTTAATCTACCCTAAATTTGATTCAAAATGTACCTTTTTCTGTATCTGGATTTAGGAATTTTTTTTTCTAATATACTGCTTCTGGTATCTGTTTGAAGATTGTACTTTTTTCTCAATGTTCACATATTTTATTTTCCACATAATCATAAACAATTTTTTAAATTGCCTTTTATGGACAAATATGTTAGTCCAAATATATCAGTAGGAATTATCCTATGGCTTCTCTTCAGAGCATTTACTTTAACAATTATTTTTATGTGACAAAACTTAATAATATGTTTTCTCTGTGATTCTTTTGAAGGTTTCGCTAAATTGAGATGCTGCAATATCATGGATCTTCTGAGTTTTATTTCATGACATTTCAGAATATAAATTCATCTATCTAATTAAAAATATAACTGTATCAAAAGTTGAGATGTTATGAAGTACAATTATAAAATTTCAGAATAAAAGCTCACATACAGTTTGAGCTTTCATTACTTAATTTTTCAGCTCACTGTTCAAGGGAATAAATTTCAACGGTTTCCTACTTGCTTTCAGTAATTTCATTTTGATAAAAGCTTCAAAGCAGTTTTTATTTCTATTTTTTCATTGAATATTTAATGATTTTTAACTACTTTGGTCTAATGCAACTAGAATTTCAGGGACTCATTTACAAAAGGGTTCAATGTTATTGTCAGCCATTTAGGTTTGGTTCACAAGATAATTCTTTGAAGACTGAAATATTTGTAATATCAGCTTGATGGTAGACTGCAAGGAGAAAAACACGGACCACTTTAGTGATTTTTTTTTGTATTCCACATCAGTTTTGTCTTAGGCATCTTGAAGTTCAGTTTCTCTATATACATAAAAGTATTTAAAATGGAAGGCTGTGCTTAACATTTGGATAGAATAATGCAGCTTGCTTGAACACAATTGTCAATTATATGTACATCACACCATATTCCCAAAATACTCTGCTATACATGTCTTTTAATTTAGTAAGTATATTATTTTTTACAACATGCTGTGTGCTACTAAAATTTTTATTCAGATAGTCATTGCAAAACAAAAATTTATCTTCAATTTTGAATTTTTAAACTAAATTTATAGTAATATCAAATATTTTTCTTTGACAGAACAAACTTAACAAAAGCTTGATTCCAAAGACTGTTGATAAAATCAAACCATAATTGGAATTGACTTATTGAAACATGTGAGGACAGTGGTATTAAACCTGGCATCATTCATTATATGTGATATTTTCCTGAGGAAGGCAAGTGTTTTTTAACTACACAACAGACACGTGGTATCAAAGTGAAAGTATATCTAGAACACAATCTATGGATGTATGTGAGAAGTTATTCTTCGGAGAGTGATACCAATATACCTTCTGCAGTTCTGAGGGTTTAATCACGTTTTAGGGCACAGTCTTAAAACACATACACATAACTTAACTTTTAGATTAAATGTTGATCACTTTTTTCAGGTTTGGGCCTTTGGGTTTCCAAGGTTCCTGTGCTAAATGGTAGATGTTGACATTGTGTGCATACTGATGTGCATGCTCATCAACTTCCTTTGGAAGTAAAAATTCAGTACCTTAAATTTTCACTAAAAACACATTTGGTGTTCTTTGAGCTACTAAAATCACTTATTTAAAATTTTTAAAAAAGCATTACATTAGTTAAAATAGCCAAAAATTTTTTAAAGATTTTATTTATTTATTTCACAGAGGGAGAGAGATCACAAGGAGGCAGAGAGGCAGGCAGAGAGAGAGGGGGGAAGGAGGCTCCCCACTGAGCAGAGAGCCCAATGTGGGCCTCAATCCCAGGACCCTGAGATCATGACCTGAGCCGAAAGCAGAGGCTTTAACCCACTGAGCCACCCAGGCGCCCAAAATAGCCAAAATTAACAACACAAGAAATAAATGTTGGCAAGGATGTGGAGAAAGGGGAACCCTCTTACTTGTTGGTAAAAATGCAAGCTGGTACAGCCACCTGGAAAACAGTATGGAGGTTCCTCAAGACATTAAAAATAGAGCTAACCTATGATCCAGCAATTGCACTACTGGGTATTTACCCCAAAGATACAGATGTAGTGAAAAGAGGGGCAACTGTACCTCAATGTTCATGGCAGCAATGTCCACAATTGCCAAGCTGTGGAAAGAGCTGGATAAAGAAGATGTGGTTCGTATATATAATGGAATATTACACAGCCATTAGAAAGGATGGATACTTACCATTTACATCAACATGGATGGAACTGGAGGGGATTATGCTAAGTGAAATAAGTCAAGCAGAGAAAGACAATTGTCATGTGTTTTCACTCATACCTGGAACACAAGGAATAGAGCAGAGCCATAGGGGAAAGAAGAGAAAACTGAATGGGAAGAAATCAGAGAGGGAGACAAACCATGAGAGACTCTGGACTCTGGGAAACAAACTGTGGGTTGCAAAGGGGACATAAGTGGGGAGACCAGGTAACTGGGTGCTGGGCATTAAAAAGGACACGTGATCTGATGACCACTGGCTGTTATACACAACTAATGAATCATTGAACACTACATCAGAAATTAATGATGTACTAGATGTTGACTAATTGAACTTAATTTAAAAAAGCATTACAAAATAATTAAGTAAATGGCTGCATGACAAACTCCCTGTAGCAGAGCTTTCCGCCTCTCTGTATGCCCCACATTGGGAATCTCCAATGTCCGACAGGGTTCATAGGGCCACACTGCCTCAGCACTGTGGCCAACAGATATACCAGGTGGCCTGCAGGAGCAAGCCATGAGTAATTCTACCTCACTAGAGACCAGGGGCAGTTGGGTTCTTCTAATGACTTGCAGTGGAGGGAGCTGCTTCATGTCAGCAAGGAAGGGACATTCTGTCCTTGAAGGACACAAATTATTATTTTATTTATTTTATTATTTATTTTTAAAGATTTTATTTATTTATTTGAGAGAGAGAGAGAGCATGCAAGAGGGAGAGATCTCAAGCAGGGGAAAAGGGCAGAGGGAGAGGGAGAAGCAGGCTCGCTGCTGAGCATGGAGCTCCACTTGCACAGGGCTCCATCTGAGTACCCTGGGATCATGACCTGAGTCAAAGGCAGATACTTAACTAACTGAGCCATCCAGGCACCCAAAGGTGACATGTTTAGAGGTGATCTTTTTCGCTGTCATCTTTCAGATGCCAAAGTCAGAGTTCTGGGCATCATACATGTATCTCACACACTATTTAAAATGAACTAAGGGAAGTTGGAATTGTTAGTTGGAGGTCTACCAAATTTATGCTGGGTTATTTTGATACAACTACTAATAATGATACTTCAATAAGAAGCCATGACAAATGTTAAACTGGATGTGACTCCAGGACAGCAACCCCTTCCACAGGAGGGGACAATCCTGGTCACCTTGCCTGCCTGTAGGAAGTCAGGCTTTCTTTTTATTTCTTGCTATTTTCAGATCTTGGAATGAAAGAATAACCCATGCTGTGCCTCTTCACTCTCAGCTATGTTTAAGTGTTCGTTTATCCCTTGATTATGGTTTTTGACTATTGGATTGATGGCAGGGACTCTGAAAGATTCTTGGTGTCATACACTTGATTCCACATCTAGGGCCTACATGGCTTTCTCCTCTCATTAATAGGGTCAGTGTAGGTTGTTAACCTCTGTGGTCACATGACTAAATCCCTGAATCCTCTCTGCCCATTCTCCCTATGATGTGGACATCTAGGTGACCACAAGAAGGCATCAGGAGTCTTGATTTTTGAAGCTCACTATGATTGTGGCAGCTATTAAAGAACACTATGTCAAAAACAAATGATGTATTATGTTGGCTAACTGAACATGATAAAAAAAGAAAAAAAGATTCACTGTTAATTAAATTCTTATATTTTTGGAATGACTCTGCCTATTTTTTGCACCATTTGTTTCTAATTAGTCTGCTCTTTAAATATACCTGTGAAAAGCATCTTTATGAATGTGGTTTTTCTGCATTTTTAGCACAGGTTTACAGAGTGGGCCACTGTGTTTTGGTGCAGTCTACTTGTGACTCCTATTTCACAGACATGGGAGCTGGAGGTGAGACAGGGCAGATAACTTTCCTACATGACACAGTGCATGAATGGTGAAGAATTTGAATCCTGATACCTCCAAAGTTTAAGACTATCCTCGGTCTGCTATGCCATGGATGCATTTCCAGAAATGTAATGACTGTGTCAAATGACATGAATATTTTTAAAGCTCTTGGAACATATTTTTTACATCCTGTGAACCCCTCAGAATTTATGTCCTCATAGACCCTTCAAATTCAGGACACACAAATGTGTGTGTACATTACACCAAGAAGGAGGCAATGAAGATAAATGCGGCATTGAAACAAGCTCTCTATAGGAGCAGGCAGCCCTATGTCCAAAACAGAGAGCATCTCAGTGCTGGTGGGTCAGTTCCCCATGTCTTGCTTTCCTTAGTCCTTGGGCCAGAGGCTCTGCCACATGCTCTGTACAAGCAAAGAAACCTGGTCTGCAGCAGCCACTCTCCCTATGTGGCCTTAGGCTAGCCTCTGAAGTCCATGTTCAATCTCTCCCCTGTCAGAGACAGGATCACAGCCCTTGTCTTGCAAAGTGATCTGGTGAGGCAGATGTTAACATGCTTTGAAATATCACAAAGCATTGTATTGTCAGAAAGTGTCACTGTAATTGATAATAATAATATTTCAGCACAGGACTCCCCTGCTGGGCCCCTTTCCATCTCATTGTAGAAGGCAGATGACGGTATTCTTAGATCTTGCCACCTGTCATACTCCCCAGGCACACTCTAGACTAAAAGAAATATGTCATAAGATGTATTTCACATCAGGCATGGGGCAGATGTGTATACGATGAAAAGAAATGTTGTATGACAGACGTTGCAGGCTGTCACAGGAGGAAATCACCAAGCCATTCTTTGGGCTTTATCTTTATTCATGTTCCTCCAAAGACTGCTCTGGGGCACATCCTATCTGCCTGCTGGGTGACCACACTATTCCCTCCTGCAGTGCCTCCACCTTTCCCTTGTCACCAGTGTGTGTTGCCTGGGAGACTGGAGTTAAAGCTGGGTCCCCAACATGCACTGGGTCTGATGGTCCCACAGGCAAGGCTTTGCACAGATGAAGGCTGAGGATTAGTTCTCAAGGAAGCATGGATTGTCTTTTCTCTTGCCTTTGTGTCAGGGGTGCACAGACTATTGTCAGAAAAAACACCACTTGACTTCATGAATATGGAAGTTTCAAGGAGAGACTCCTTCCTGCATTTAAGGTGCCAAGTTAACAAATGCCCATAAATCTACTATTGTTTCATCCAGTTCAAGACATATTTATTGTGCTCCAGAAGCTGCGGTACAGATTCTGTTGATAATAGAGATAGGAACAGAGTGGGCTGGCAGGCAGCCTGCTGCTGAGGCCTGTGTGTGAGCCCCTGATGTTGCTCCTGACTTCACTGCTGCAGCACTGCCAGCTGCTCACCACCAAGCTGTGCATCTGGTGCTGGGTGTGCAGAGCAAAGAGGAAAACCTCTGCCTCAGTGGAGCTCACAACCCTGTGGGAGAATGGATTAACATAAAAATAATTTTTAAATGTGATGATTTGGACAGAAATCTTATTTTCTTATCAAAATACACCTCATGAAAGAGATTGAATTGGTTGATGAATACTGCATTTTTTTCTCTTGCTGAACAAGTCCAGGAATCAAAGAAATTCTGGTGGCATGTGGTCTCCCTCTCCACCCAAATCCCATCAGTGCTCCCACTATGCAAACGGGAGGACAAACAAGACTAGGATACACATGATACCAGCAGTTTGGTGCAGGGCGTGTATGTGAGTGAGCATGAAAGAAAGCTAGCTCAGAGAGCTTACTGGGTCTCTCATTTTGTTGGGTGAGGAGTGGGGACTGCTAAGAACCAGAATGGTAGGGATTGGGACCACTGAGAGTAGTACAGGAAGAGGAGGAGGTAAGATGTGAACATTTGGGGGCAGGCAAACTTCATGGGGAAAGAATAGAGGAGTAAAGGAAACAGGTTAATTTTGTTTCTGCTGTGTTGTATGTGGGAGGCCATGGGAGACAGGTGGTGCATTTTGCGTTTGGAACCCACCTAGAATGTGGCAAGAACAGAATTCTATGGACATGGAAGAGGAACTTTAGGAGGGAGAAGCCGAGGGAGAATTTCTGGGGGAAGTGGACTCTGAGCTGGGTGCTGGAGAAAGGACGAGTGTTGATAGGCAGAGGCTCTGGGTTTCTTGTAGCTCAGAATGTGGGGAGTGCAAAGTTGGCCAGGTGCAGCAGGGAGGGGGAAAAGGGAGACCCTTCCTGCCAGACTGGCTGGTTGGAACACTCTCCTGTTGGCAGTGAAGGATTTCTGTGGGACTGTGAAGGATTTGACAAAGATGCCTGTGCCTTTGCATAGAGGAGGAGTTGCTGGGGAAACTATGGGCTTTACTGGAGAGGTAACTTGAAAGTTTCAAACTGGAAGTTTAGGATTTAGAAAAGGTGGGACTGGAAATGCAGAGCCCACAGACCACCAGGGGGTGGTGTGAGGGCCCTGGAAACCTGATGCAGGGGAACTGGGGGCGGTGATGAAGAAGACAAAGGGTAGGAACACCTGGGCCCAAGGAAACAAAAACAAAATCAGGAAGAAAACCTCCCTCTCCACACCTCTGCAAGATCAGGGCTCCTTGGAGAGCTGCCTCTCCTCTCTACCACCCTGCTGAGCCAGGCATTCTATCCATGCATCTTGGAGTGCTGCTGACAGGTGAGGGCCTCTGTGCAGATTAGAAGACAGGTCTCTCCAGATGAACTTTCCACTTCCTCCTTGGCTACATCCCTGCCCAGGTGGCTGTGGTGCCTCACCTCTGATAAAAACTCAAGGAGGGCTTCTGGATTAGGGGAGGCAGGTGGCTGGCACAGAATGATCCTACCCCCACCCTCAGCAAAATCAGGGATTTGCTGGGGTCTCCACTATTACCCACCTAACCCTTTCTGCCTCTTGAAAATATTCCCACCTCCAGCCCTTGACTGCTGCTACTGTTGTGCCCCCTTTTCAGAAAGGAAGACATTGTTGTCCCTCACACTCTCTAACCTGCATGTTTGTATTTTGAAAGAATAAAAGAAAAGGGGGTAGTATTTGTCTAGCTCAGAGACTAGCCAGTGGGGGAGAGATTTCTGTCCCTCCCACTGGGGTGGATCTCTCTGAAATGCTGATCTGACTCCCGCAATGGACAAGTCCTTCTGTGCTTCCTGAATTCTGCAATGCCACCAGCTGCCATGCCACTACAGTGGCCATATGCCCTGTGTGTTTTACAGTCAGACTTGCTTAGGTCTGGTGGTATTTACTTCTCAGAACTCCGTGTGGGTCTGGCCCACAGTGGTAGTGGTGGCTGTAATAATAGTAGTGATAATGTTAATAGTAGTATTGATACTATAAATAGTATGTACATAACAGTTACCTTAGCCAACTGGTAACCATTTAAGCTTTATAGCATTCATGTGAGGTAGCTATTTTTTTTTATTTTATAGGTAAAGAAATTGGGACACAAAAAATTACTTACCTGTAGTCACACAGCAGTTAGCATCGGACATGGCTCTGGATCTGGTGTTTATTTTTTTGTTTATTTTTTTGTTTTTTTTTAAAGATTTTATTTATTTATTTGACACAGGGAGAGACACAGGGAAAGAGGAAATGCAAGTAGGGGGAGTGGGAGAGGAAGAAGTAGGCTTCCCGCTGAGCAGGGAGCCCTATGCGGGCCTTGATCCCAGGACCCTAACTCAGGATGACTGAGCCACCCAGGCACCCCAGGCACATGCTCTTGATGCTGTGAGTTGCAGGGGAGCAATGAATATTTACTGATGAATGAATCAATAAGTGAAGGAAGAGTTTTAGCTGAGAGGACCAGAGGTCAACTCTGGCCGAAGCAGAAAAGCATTTTATTAAATTTTTCCTGGGCCTTCTAACTTGTTAAAGGGCTGGGAAGAATAAGGGAAGGCAGGCTTTGGACAAAAGTCTCACAGTTTTCTTACATGCCTTCTGGAGGAGCACTTCTATTATCTATGATTTGTAGAGAGCAGGCGAATCTATATTGACATGCTGAGAGGTAGCGAGGGGGCACCAGGACATGCAGGGTCTTTGGAACCATGCAGCCTGAGTTCAAGCCCAAATTCTCCTTGCAGGCACTGTGACCTTGGACAAACCACCTACCCCAAAGAGCCTTGGTTTCCTGAGGTGTAAAAAGGAGCTGGCCATAGTTACTAAGGCTTGTGTGAGCATTAAGTATAAAATATCTTTAACACACCCTCCAATGCCTGACCCTTGCCTGGTATTCTGTAATGGAAGCTACTATTAATTTTTAGAATTATTAGTATTTATCACTCACACATGTTTCTTCTAAAGAGCTGATACCTGCTTGAGAGGAAGGCAAGTTTATGCTGCGTTATCTTAGGTTATACTTCAAGCCAAGGAAACCTGCTAGTTTACTGAAGCAGCTGACGGTTGTCTTTCTCTCTCTTTCTACCCAGGGCAAGTCCCATCTGGGGGTCCTTACTTCTCCCTTAGCCCCATTGAATGTGGGGAGTATGATCTTTGCATGAACCCCAACCTTGATACCTTACTAGCCACATGTATGCCCTTGACTATTTATTAACTTCCCTGAACCACTACTTTCTCATCTGTAAAATGGATTGAAAATACCCATCTGGCACCTGGTGAAGATCATTGTTTACTTTCACTTCCTTTACCTGCTGCCAGTCATGCCTCAGCCCCCTCAACTTTTCCTATGTGAGCTTCTTCCCTTCCTGCTTGGGCCTCAAACAAGCCTTTCCAGGAGGGGTTCTTGGCTGGTGGAAGGTGGCCCATGGTAAGGCCCTCAGATACAGCCCTAGTTCTCTTTGGAGAGCACATCTTTCAGGCCTGACTTGTAGGTTCCATTGGGTTATTCAACATCATCAACCTCCTGGGATGCCCTCTTTGGTTACCCCAAGGACTCCTCTTTGGGAGGAGATAAGGAGGGCAACAGTCCACCCTCATCCTCAGAAATTCACAGACTGGAGAACAGGTGGACATACAAACATCCTATAAAATCAATCCATCAGTGCTGCCAGGAATCCAGATACCTGGTCTGGTCAGGGTGTAGGGTTGGAGTAAGAGGAGTAGCACCAGAATCATTGAGGGAACCCAGAAGTATAGGAAATAGCATTCTTCCAGACAAGGTAACATTTGAGTCCCTATCTACTGCAGGCCCATTCTATTGCATGTATTGTTTGCACGCCTTACAAGAAATCTGCAAGGTAAGTCTTAATGCACCTGTTCCACAAAGAGGAAAACCCAAGTTTCAGTGGAATGAAGAACTTGACTTGGACTTGCTTGGGGAGCAGGGATCAGACAGATTTGGCTATAACTTCTGCCCTATCTTTACCATATCAGGTTTGTTGCCAATGTAAAAGACTTTTAATGGTGGGAATTTTGGAGATGCATCAAAAGCCATAGGAGGAAGCTTGGGACATGCTGAACTAACCCATTCCTGGGTTGCTGCAGTTCCACACAGAATGATGTGGCCATGGAAGAACCAGTGTCCTGGCCCAAGGCCTCCTGTGACCTCCTAGAGACACAGTGGAGCCGCTGTCAGCCCTGGAGCACAGCCTCACATTCCCAGACATGTCTGATTCTCTGTCCGCCCCAGAAAATACATTTAAGCTTGCGGAGAATTCTCTAGTGAAGGAAAATCCACACTTGGAGATAATGCCTATCCCTGTATTTGAGAGAAAATCATTTTGCTGCTAAACATGTTCAGCCACTCAAAAAAAAAGTAAAATGAATCTTGTATCCTTCCTGTAGAGCAACACTACAAGAACAGTAAGGTGTGAAAATCTTCCCCACCAACACATGCACTTCCCATCCCTTGTTCTTCATGTGGTTCAATTTCTTGGATGAGATGATGAGATGAAGATGGCTATGTTCCTATGGTCTCCAACATAGGATCTGGAGAGAGAATTAGACTTTTCCCACCAGAAACAAGTAAACAAATGCCCAGACATACTGACTGTAATTTACTCATTTTACTATCAAAAGCTCTTATTTTGAAATATTTCACACATACAGACAAGTATAGAGAATTATATAAAAGAACATACATGTGTACATGGCTTCATCTAGTCTCAAGATTTTATCATATTTTCTTCACATCTTCTTTTCACAAAAGTATGTTGCTGTTCATATTTCAAACTCAATATAAGCTGCACCATAGTCTAAATGTACTTCTGCAACTTGCTTTTTCCCACCACGATTGTGCTTGAGATTTACCTGTTTTTTTGTGTTAGGACTACATAACTTATTTTGGATATTGTGCAGTATTGTTTGCATGAACATGGCTTAATTCATTTGCTCATTTAGATGATTTCAAAATTTTCTCATCCTCTCCATGTCTCTTCGGGGAGATGGACAAAAATCTCAAGAAGTCAAGTTGCTGGTCAAAAAGTATCCACTTCAGTGAACTAATGCAACATTGTTTTCCAAGTAGGTGAGTACTTTCACTTTCACATGTGGATGTTCTTGTTTTACCACATCATTCCAACACTGCATTTTGAGACTATAGATTGTTTTATTATGGATATAATTTTTTCTTTTAATTTTAAAAATTTAAAAATTCTAAATTTTTTAATTTGAATTTAGTTTAGTTAACATATACTGTAATATTAGTTTTAGGGGTAGAATTTAATGATCAATGTAGTTCTAATTTGTATTTTCCTGATTACTAGTACAGTGTAATTATTGCTTGATACTAATCCATTTTGTTTATACATAGAGCGATTGAATACTATGCCAGCTAGATAATTTTGACTGAAAAGACGGTATTAATACAGCAATTACCCTGAGGCAACAGAGATACACCAGTGCTGTTCTAGGCAGACAGGGACAAGTGCTCACCTTGCTCTCTGCATTGACCCTGTATACTTCATCATCCAGTACTGACATGTGGCTCATATTTGGACTTTTTAGAGGCTAATATTTGTTCTATTGTGTAGATATTTTTTCTTTTAATGAAGCCAGATTTGTTATTTGGCTTGTTAATTTTTGTGTCTTACATAAAATTATTGCTTTTCACATTTAGATTTTTAATACACTTGGAATTATTTTTGTTAATAATGAAAGCAAGAAATATTACCATATCCTTCCCCTCTGATCTCTAAAACTACTGTGTCATTTTTCAAATTCTGTTTCTGGGTCTTCTTTTCTGTTTCTTGGTTAATTCATCTATTCTTGTGGTAACGTTCCATTCTTTCTTTATTACTTTAGTTTTGTAATAGCTTTGGTGATTCTTAGGGCACACATCTCCAGTTATTCTCCAAAATTATCTTGTATCTTTTTCATCCTATGGATTTTAAGATGAGCGTGTCATGGACTATACTGATACATACTCCATACTCATACTTTCACACACACACACACACATACACAATTTTGAATTTTATTGCATTTATAGATTTAATTTTTGTAATATTTTGTCTTTTAAGCCATGAAAATGGTACATCTTCTCATTTAATAACATCTTTAGTTATGTAAAGACCTGAAGGGAAGAATCTCTTTATGGGAAAAGGGACAAATCTAAGAAAAATGCTGACAGGTACAACATGCCAAAAGGACACTCTTCAATGAAATGGCTGGGTCCCTGCCAACTACTTTATGTTAGTGTGAGAGGACCATCAACCCAGGGTAGAAGGACTTGTTTAAGAAATAATATTAGGGAAAAAAAGGCCAGAACTGAAGGAATGAGTTGCTAGTTAGAAAGAACTAGGTATTTGTTAGATAAAGTATTAGGTAAGATAGTATTGGTAGCAGTATCACTGAAAGAAGACAGTGGGACAGATAGTATTTTCACATTTTTTATAGGAACTGGATTTCTAGTTTGGAATTCTGGAATACCAAAGTAAGAGAGAGAGAGAGAGAGAGAGAGAGAGAGAGAGAGAGAGAGAGAGAGAGAGAGAGGGATTTTTCTGAGGGGAAATACATATGTATCTCATGTAGATTATAATCTTAAATCTTAAAACAACCATGCTGGTAGGTTCTATTTCCTTTATTTTACAAAAGAGAAAAGGTTCAGAGTGTTAAGTGATTTTCATGCACACCCCCAACCAACTAATAGGGGCCAGAGTTGGAATTCAATTCCATTTAGCTGGAGCTGGAGCTTCTCATACTTCCCTGCACTGTCCCTTCTCCATAATGCATTTAGCTCAGTATGAGAGCTCCATACTGCATTTAGCTCAGTATGAGAGCTCAAACAAGAAGGCACCATTTTGATAAAATCTTCTGCACAAAAAACGAAAAAATAAACAAACAAACAAAAACTTCTTCACAACAAAGGAAACAGTCAACAAAACAAAGAGGCAACCCATAAAATGGGAGAAGATTTTGGCAAATGACACTACAGACAAAGGGCTGATATCCAAGATCTATAAAGAACTTCTCAAACTCAACACCCAGAAAACAAATAATCCAGTCAAAAAGTGGGCAGAAGACATGAAGAGACAATTCTCCAAAGAAGATATGCAAATGGTTAACAGATAAATGAAAAAATGTTCATCATCATTAGCCGTCAAGGAAATTCAAGTCAAAACCACATTGAGATACCACCTTATGCCAGATAGAATGGTAAACATTGACAAGGCAAGAAACAACAAATGTTGGAGAAGATGTGGAGAAAGGGGAACCCTCCTACACTGTTGGCGGGAATGCAAGTTGGTGCAGCACTTTGGAAAAATAGTAGCAATGCCCACAATCGCCAAACTGTGAAAAGAGCCGAAATGCCCTTCAACAGAAGATGTGGTCAATATATACAATGGAATATTATGCAGCCATCAGAAAGGATGAATACCCAGTTTTTGCATCAATATGGATGAGACTGGAGGAGATTATGCCAAGTGAAACAAGCAGAGAAAGTCAATTATCATATGGTTTCACTTATTTGTGAAACATCAGAAATAGCATGGAGGATATTAGGAGAAAGAGGAGAAAAATGAAGGGGGGAAATCAGAGTGGGAGACAAACTATTAGAGACTATGGACTCCAGGAACAAACTGAGGGTTTCAGAAGGGAGAGGGGAGTGAGCCTGGTGATGCATATTAAGGAGGGCATGGATTGCATTGAGCACTGGGTGTTATATGCAAACAATGAATCAAGGAAAACTACATCAAAAACTAATGTTGTACTGTATGGTGACTAACATAACATAATTTAAAAAAGAAGTCACCATTTTATTTGATTTTAGATGAGAATATGTGTGGGGTGACTCAATTCTTTTTTCAGTCTGCACATATCTGTGAATGAGTGCAAAAATTCTGCAAGTATTGATTTTGAGGGTTACCAGTGAATTTTATTTAGCAAGCAGACAGATTCACAAATACAGAATCTGCAAATAATAAGATTTGATTATTTATACATACATTTTATATTTTAAGTATGTATAATAAAATTTTATTATGCTATGTATTCTTTTGCAGTTTGCTTTTTTCAACATTATTGCTGTGAGTTCATCTGTATTCATACATGTAAATCTAGTCAATGTGTCACCGTTATCTAGTACTATGTTATATAAATGTATCACAGTTTGATTATCCATTTGCCTGTCAATGGAGATTTAAATGCTTCTAAAATGAAGATATATTTGTCATTTACAGTCTTAGAAAATGTATCTCTTAGGCTTTTTAGGAACTTATTTGAAAGATGAACCCCAAGAAAATGAGGGAGTAATCCAGTAAAGTGGAAAACTCAGAATCCAGGAAGCATGGGGTGTCATGCAGCAGAGAGGTGAAGGGAGTTCCCAGAAAGTCAGTGATGGGAACTGTGCAGTTTGCAGCAGGAGCACAGTGGGACCCAAGGAAGTCACTTCCAGAAAAACAAATGAAGTAATAAATTTTAAGATGCATTTGATACTGGAGAGGTTTGGTTAAACAGAAAAAGGCATGTAGGAAACTAAACAAAGAAACAAGGACTTACTAACTCCCATAAAAACAAGTTTATACAAGAAATAAACGTAATCATTGTATACTTATTGAATCAGAAATGAAAAATGTTTACTCCCATTGCTATGATATTACAAACTTCAAATAATTCTTTAAATAAAAATGTGGTATAGTCATATTGGCAGGCTGAAAGGATTGTTAGTTTGTGTAAGTGGGAAGGGAGAAGGTACAAAAGGCAAGAATTCCATATAGGGAATATTCGTGCATGAAGGAACAGCAGCATAAGCCCATTGTGAGGAATTATGGAGGTGTGTACCAACCAGGAATAGTACAGTGTTGAAGTAGTTGCCTCTGAGCAGTGGGGACTTTGAGGTGAGATGGAGTAAGGTCCTGCTCCCATCTCTTTTACTTCCTGTGTTGCTATCTGACTTTCAACCTTTGTACATGCACTGTCTTGTTAAAACACAAAACCAAAAATGCCCCTACAACTTAATTTTAGCAAATTCCTCTTAAAGATCTATCTTTTGTAGGTATTACCCACTTATCCTTACTGAATTTGTTCTGGCTTCTCATTGCTTCAGTATGCATGTATCCTGGTTCTTGGAGGAGACCTGACGACATTTTCTAGTCCTGCATACAACCAGACTTTTCTCCTGTATTGGGTATCAAGCACAGATGCTTGTCACCACTTTGAATTAGAATCATCTTTGCCATGACAACCACTATCAGTTGATGTGGCTAAGACTGAGGTTACAGCCAAATTTCAATTGTTAGAATCAAAAAGAGTAGGTAATCTAATGTCTCTGCTCTTGATTCTTTGATTTCCAAAGCACTGGTGTGTTTAAATACCAGAGGTATGTTGACAGGGAAGCAACAACTCTGTGCCTTTGAGGTGATTGGGATGGAAAACAGAGATGAGGTTTCTTGTAATTGCTCCTGCTTCCCAGCCTGATCATGACGTAGACCACATGCAGCAAGCCCTGTGACCAGGAAAGGCTGCCAATCCAGCTCCCAGATGGGCCTACTGAGTCTCAGCTTATCCACACAGGCCTAGAAAATGCTCTAGTGCCAATGTATCAATCCCAAATCTGTCTTCAATTCCTACTCTGTGTTGCCTTGCATAATTTCAAAAAAACCAAAGAAGAAACAAGTGAATCAGCAAGGATGAGAAAGACCATCTGTCATGGCTTCAGCTGTCAAGCAGGACCCCATGTTACCCAGTAAGTTCATGCATCTTATGTTGTCATGGAGGGTTAAACTGATAGAAGAGAAAGGCCCAGACCTTGGAGCAAGGCAGACCAATCTGCAAGTCATGAGGCTGCTACTTTTGGCTGTTGAATCTTTGAAATGTTCTACAACTTCACAGCAAAAGGGAGTTGGTGCTACAGGTCTTGCAGAGATTGTAATGGGACTTAGTGGAGATTATATATATATATATATATATATATATATATATATATATATATATACACACACACAC